>JANBPK010001150.1:0-22797 GCA_027579435.1 Candolleomyces eurysporus
GTCCCTGCCGCCGCATCCCAGATCCGAATGGTMTTATCGGTAGAGCCRGAGATGATGCGCTGGCCGTCATGYGAGAAAGCGACAGACAGGACCSRACCTTCGTGCCCTCGTAGCGATTCTCCAACCTGCATCCCCGTCTCCGCATCCCAGATCCGGATCGTCTTGTCATAGGAACCGGAGACAATGAGCTTGCCGTCAGGCGAGATTGCGACAGAATTGATAGGGCCTCCGTGCCCAAGCAGCGGTTCTCCAACCTGCGCCCCCGTCTCTATGTCCCAAATTCGGATTGTATAGTCCGAAGAGCCGGAGACGATGCGGTTGCCGTCAGGCGAGATGGCGACAGACAAAACCAACTGTCTGTGCCCTCGAAGCTCGAATAAGCAGTTGATGTCTTGAATGGACAAAGTTGATCAGATTTGTTTCCAAACAGGAGAGACCACCGCCACTTACCTTCACTGTATCGCCGCAGGAAAGCCTCTGCCACCTCCTGGTGTACAYCGAAGTCACTCTTCAGCAGATCAACAAAGGGGSCTGCRAATTTGACGCCACTTTGCRAGCTTGAGGTTTYCTRAACTCTCCCCTAARATGTCGRTCATTGTGCGTAGGAGTCGAGATTGGTCGYTCAKGTCCAACTTCGGTTCYCTTTTGTCCCATGTCCTGATCGTTTCAATCACCTCATCATACAAGAACTGGGATCCCRTCTCTGGRACGCATGYRSATGAGTCKYATGKCGRTCGGTAYGGKRTGGTRTCACTTACTGTCYGCAGCCATTTGYTCGARAGGCTCAAGCACRTCCCYTYYANTCCARGAATTTTTTCACAGCGTCGGCAGCACGATAGAACACATCGACCTCCAGCARCTYGATATGRGTTYTCAGGCCATCWTCGCGCAGGGTATTCCAAAAGGTTGGGTCGTNNCTGGACTGGGGACGTGCTTTMGGGATATACGGACGCGTTGTRTCACCCAGGATYAGCGAATAATAGAATTTTTTGGCCAGSGTGAATCTTTCTACWAGCCCAAAAGTGGGGGCTACAYGGCRATACCCATCAGCAACARTGGAMYYTCAGATCAAAGTAAGATAACCTACATTCGAGTAGTACCGTTGRTCSGCCCGCTTCTTGCAAAAGTCAAGCGCYGAAAAGGCAGCATTTCGAAAAGATGCCAGGGCCCTGTCAGCGATTCTCGAAACTCAATTTGCTCGSTCGAAAGCAGTTCACGCTTGAATGTGTCYAYTCGAAGACCGAMCTCYATGGCTTGCGACGCCATCCACCTCAAAGGTGGTCTGCTACGATCCATCCCSGCGTTGTTGGTGTTTCCRCCRCCGCTARAATGCAACGCYTTCATCRAACASTCMGGGAGACGAGTAACAACAAGGTACTTACATGTCGGAGTGAGTTCCGGGGAACCATACTTCCAATACTTGCGGAYGAATGCGGTCACCGTGACTCCTCTRGCCTGACTTATCCTTGACTTCTGCATCAGGAGGGGGCRAGGTTGTGCCTCCCCAAGCGTACTCGGGCAAGAACTTCACCCTTCGCTCGTCCAAAGCCAATGCGTGACGAAAGTAGCAGACATGAGTCATGCCATCTGTCGTTCCRGGTAAYACCCGCTTCCCTCTTGCAACTCCGATRGAAGAGACCGTATCCCTTGTTCAGACTGTGAGTGTGAAATCGTTAACACTGATCGKGTATCACATACCAYGCTCCGACAAAATGAACTCGAACATTTGGGCGMGAGAACGCTTGTTTGAAYCGTTGGGACATYGATATTTCTCCYGACTCCGGRGCCTTCTTNTTCGCCAATCCCAGTGCTTCCTTGAGGCGTTCCGCCCAAGTYGACTGGCTYGTGGACRYATCGGGCTTYGCCGATCCAACGGGATCAGCCCARTCTTCGTCGCTGCTTGGGTCTGCGTAGAGCTCGTACGCACTGTAAGGAAGCACRGTCATGTTGAGCATCGAACAATCATAGCTTATTCGATAGGCTCGATATACTCACAAAGGGATTTGCATCTCGTTTCCTTTATGAATAAGGCCAACCTGCGTTCGTTGAGTAACAAGYGGTGAAGATTAGAGRCACAACGCACCTTTTCAATCATYGCCGACAGCGCGCGGACTTGAAAGGCTCCACGAGAGAAGCCTAATATCTNNCTGGTTAATCGTGATTCGTCACCGAAAGTCGGTCGCTTACCGAATAAAAAAATACAATCACCCTCCTGGTAGTTGTCTACCAGCCATCGATACGCGCCTTGAATAGTTTTGTCGAAATCCCTTTACCGATAGAAATCAGCAGACGTCCTGGTAGGATGATGAGGCGACTTACCAGGCGATTGCTAAGTCGACCTTGTGCCACAAAACTTGCTTTCCGTATTTCAGTGATCTCCAGTGCGGTCGAGCGTATGTCCCGATTCCACTATTGTACCACGTGCATTGGTCGTCGTTGACAGCTTTCAAAATGAGATTGTAGAGCTCAATGACATTTGTGTTCTAGTTGACAACGAATCGATGAGAACTCGGCGAAACTTGTGTGCCTTGTGAATACATGCGCACCTTTTTCCCAAATTGATTCGCAGTACCGTCGATGCAGACCACGAGATTTCGGCCACCCATCATGTGGCCGCAAGGCATCATCTTCATTTCACGCATTGGTGGCGAATGCTGGGGACAACGGCAGTTGCACTCTTTCGCATTGTTCTCTGCTAAGGATATTAGCGATCTGATCTCGACGCTGGGTATGATTTAGYGTTCACCATGAGGYACTTTCTGGGGAGCAYCACGGTGGTCGCAGTTCTCTTTCGAATCATGCTCTGAGGAAAGAWGTCAAATATGTTGTCACGGAGGAGAGTATCGAGTTGGTACTTACCCAGAAACTCCTCAACGACTTCAACGACGTGCTTCTTCTTCTCTTCCCTTGACATGATGTCAATACCAGGGGGGCGCGAAGCTGTTGACGAAGAAGGAAGGGAAAAGCTTGCTCTATATACCAACTTGAACAACATTTTGGGTTTATCTCGTGCCCAAACTCGAGTAAAACGTGTTCGATTTAGTACGATAACAGACGGCAGCTTCGTCAACCGATTGTCGTTCAGGCAGGTTAAATGAAGCATGTGTGCCTCGAGGGTTACTGCAGGTAGCATTCATTCCGCCATAAGTAGGACATAATCAGAACTCAAGAACGTCAGATAAGATCCGCGACTCACCTGAGTATTTGAGTCGTGCAATATGTGCTGTCACACTCCGGGATGAAGAATTCTAGCATCACCACGTTGKTTTCGCGTTTCGAATGAGAATACAATTAGCGACAGGAGCCTCGGTTCACAAYCAACTTGTCTGGATCGGGAGGCACCGATGAGAGTGATTAGGCGCCCATGCCCAAGAACGGAGTCAARTGGTGACATGTCTCATACAGCTTCCWGGTCAAACTGCTTGCAGAACYGCTCGAAAAACACAAAAGTACGAAGAAACGCACTAAGAATGACGGTGGCAGGCAATATGCAAGGATGCAAGAGATTTCGCGCCCTCCAACACGTGGAAACCATCCTGTTCATTTTRTATCAACATGAGCCAAACGACGCACAGRATCGTGAGGCGATCGYGAGATATRCCGACTCTAGATGAGGCAAGGTGACAGGAAGCGAGGAAGTAGACAAGCSCTATGACCRGAATGTTAACGGACATTAAACCTKACATGTTGYCTTAATAGGCCCCAAACCTRTGTCTCTCCGATCTGACCCCACGTCCTTCKACTCGTCAYACAACAACGTCCTGCGGTAGACRGYTGAAGGCACMTTTGCGYGCGATGTGGATTCGGAACGCGATCGGAGTCCAGGAGGAAGGGCAAGGGGCTTACTGAGAGGAGAGATAAGTGCACACCCTCGTCAGGGAGATCTGAGAACGTTTCGGGGAAGACATCGCCTTGAAACCCCCGGTTAGAAGGTATGAGCTCTGCGTTGCTGGTAGCCCCGAGGGATCGAGACAGGCGGCATCACTCACATCGGTTCTTGGTAGATGAATCGATCACATTCGTAGTCCAACTTGAACAAGGTTACTTCATGTGCCCCTGTTCGCATCCACGTTCCACCCCCTATGTTCTATGAACTTTGAAAAGGAATTAAATGGTTTGGTTGAATACCTGAGTTGCTTTCGATTGATCATGTATAGATTCAATTCAATATTCGGGAAGTCTAGGTCTGAAGTGGTGAATTAGAGCCGTGACAATCCAGAGACCTGGGAAGGGAGTGGTACATGCACATAGCGCTGTGGTACGAACGTGTGTGCTTTGAACCAGATACACGGTTGATTGTCAAAGAAACGAGGGGTCAATAACGAATAAAATATATAGTTAGTGTCGATTCAGGTAAAGTAGGGAAAGAGAAATCGACGCACGAAATTTGCTGCGTTCATTCGGGCAAATTGATAGCCCGTTGGCACGGTGGGTCAATGAGCCAACTTGAGTGAGCCTAGGCCACGGCGGGATAGCCCTTGAGGTAGACCAGAGGAAGATTCAGCACAGCAGGGTTGGAAATTCAATCAGCGGAAGCGAAGAAAGCGGTTGAACGTGAGGCACTGAAGATGAAAATGACCGATAGTCAATAGAANCCAAAGGAGTGAAAACGACTGGAYCAACTCGCAAAAATGCAGAAACCCATTGCAAGCRAYTTCGACTAAACCGTCGATCTGGCCCATTTGCCACTCGATGGATGAGAGGGATAAGATGAMCGTGAAACCGGAGCCAAGAACGAGCGAGCGATGGGGCGGTGAAAAAGCAAGAACACAGAACAAGCCATGGATGAGAAGAAGTTCATGTCGTCATTGGTGCTATATGTGTTTTACAATATCGAGTGATGAGGCACACAGTAGATGAAGTGAGCGACRAGAGGCTGCTAGCAAGCTAGCGTCAATGAGCAAGATTCAAGATTAACGNAAAAAATTGTGCTGATGCCACATACCGACTAGTTCTATTGCGCCCACTTCCCTTGGTAACCTCTCCTACATCCCGTGCAGCATCCATATTCTCGTTATCTTCCCTTGTCACCCCTGCCGTTGCCCCTTGTGCTCCTCTGTCTTCCTTCTTGAGCCAGCAACGCCCCCTCGTCGGTTTTCGGAGGCACTTGCGCCACGCTGCACCAGGGTTTTGAAAGATCTTGACGTATCCCGAGGAGACATCGATATAGGTGTACCGTCCACCGTAGGTCGAGGAAAATAAGCGGGCTTGGGCTGACAAGGTTTAGGGGTCAATGATGAAGAGGATTGCTAGGAAGATGGTGTCGGTTGGGTACACGGCGAAAAAGTCGCTTGGGGGAGAAGATGCCCGGAAGGCGGACCTAAAGCGAGCGGATCCAATGTTCGCTATAGCTGAACGCTGCGGGTCCGAGTGCCCGGGAAGATATCAATTCGTGTGTTCCGTCTGTTCTACTGGCTCGAACCTCACCAGTCAAGTAGGTTGGAACCGTCGCGAACTTGGTTGCTTCGAGTAGTCTATGTGAAGAGTTTACTGTACTCAGCTTTGGAACTCAAATAAAAGGTGGTTGCTCTGTCTATCTTCTTCCGCGTTTCTGAAACATGCCGTCCTCCTCCAGCTCTATCCTTCACGAAGATGTCGTACGTTCATTTCCTAACTGCCTCCACCTAGAAAACAACTCACTCAGTCCTTGCCCCGATGCTATTCAATGAATCTCGATCGCTTACCGACACTCATCGAATGCAAAGGCATCATGGCCGTATGCATAGGTTGGCGTTGAACATCCGTCCATTTGATACCGGTTCATCCATTCAGTTTGATTTACATGGGACTCAAGACGAGCGCGTGAACTAACGAGAAAGCGAACTACAGATAGTGTTTGGAGCTTAGAGATGATGGAGGTCAGCACTTATGTTCTTGCTGGGGCGGGTGCGGCCCTAAACGTCTGGGTCAGGCGAGGCGATGCAAGTTTGGGCGCTCGTTCAGACGAGTTTCTGTCATGACGACGTCCCAGCTTTTGCTCGGCATGTCGGTATCGTGTGATAGCTGAACATGAGGTCCGGCTGAAGAGGTGCCTGCTGTCCCTTGTCCTAAAGGAATTGGCGTCTATTCCTCTTCCTAATTCTTGTTCTTCTCAGACTGTCTATATTGGCCAGCCGTCGAGTCTCTTGCTACTAGCGCCTTATCTCCAAACACACGCTGAAAATTCGCGATTTCTAGGTTATGCCTGGAGCTTCTATGTGGTCACATTGTTCGCATTTTCCCTTTCTGCCGCCGATATGACTGTAACGGAACCATATGACATGCGGCGATCTTCGAGGTAGACGGGCGCTATCGTGGCTAACGGTATCAATTAGTCCATTGGACATTGAACCTTGTTACTTCAGACAGAGAACCATTCTCAATCATCCGGTATATGAAGGAGGCCAACTGCACGCTTCTCTTCCCCACCCGTCTGTGACTACTCCGTGCTTCAGGCATCTGGTCTTGAAGATGGGAAGAAACGACGGGCCAATCGTTGAGGAGAACCTTGCCAGTGGTAAGCGTAACTTGGTCCAATCCAGCGCCTCTGCGACAAGATCTCTAACACTTCTTCCCAGATCGTGGTCCGAAAAGGCCTCAGGATAGTCGTGGCATCCCACTGAAAGAGCATCATGGTGAGCACTCGGTCAAACTCAAATTTGTCTTATTAAAGTTACCGACATATCTCCTCAGAGAACGAAGCCGTTCGTGTTCCTCAGCCCCCGCCGCCAGCGCCTGAGTTGAAGCCACTGCCTTGCGGTCACCACAAGCGCGGCGGCCGAAATCTCATTGTCTGTATTGACGGTACTGCGAATCAGTTTGGTAAGAAGGTATGCTCGCAATAAAGGGACCTTCTAGCCCTTTTGACGTTCTGCTGACTGGGTATTTGAACCAGAACACGAATGTCATTGAGATCTACAATCTCATCATGAAAGAGACCGGCGATAACCAGCGTACTTGGTACAACAGTGGCATTGGAACATATGCTCGACCACACTGGAGATCATTGAAGTACTATAACAAAGTTGTCCTTCATAAGGTTGATTTGGCCATCGCCTGGTACGTCTCACTACCCATTCCCATGTTGTCCATCCCCTCAGTGTGTCGATGATTCACAGGAATTTCGAAAAGACTGTACAGGCCGCCTACCAGTGGCTGTCAGACAACTATGAAGACGGCGATTGCATATTCCTGTTCGGTAAGTTGAAGACAGTTCGGTCTGGTGACTGCATCGTTTCTCACTGGGAGCAGGTTTCTCTCGAGGCGCATTTCAAGTTCGAGCTTTATCGGCGATGATTCATAAAGTGCGTTGGCCACTGCATCTTGGCGACTTCAAGGTACTGAAAAGGAGACCTAGGTCGGCCTCATTCACAAGGGGAACGAGATGCAGATACCTTTGTGGGTACACGATACATTGAATCACGCATAATTACTGATTATCCAGCATGCCCAGTGCCTACGAGCTTTACGCAGACTCAGAATCCGACCGTGAGCTAATCGCGCCAGTTGGCTCGGCGAAATCCAAGGCTTCGCCTGAACAGGTTGCTGCCGAACGGACTTCCATGATGGACCGCCTCAAGGAAGCTCTCCGGTTCACAAGAAAGGAGGCGCCGGTGGAGCAAGCTGGAGCACAGGCGATATCTATGGCAGAGCGATTTAAGCGAGCGTTCTCCCGTAAGAACGTTAAGGTTCACTTTGTTGGAGCTTGGTATGTCATGTTCAAATTATTGCCGACAGAACGAATTTGGGCTGACTGCGACAATAGGAACACGGTCTCGTCAATTGGAATTGCGAGAGGAAAACGGGTACTGCCTGGGACGACAGACGGTATGGGTCACATTTGTTACTTTCGACATGCACTCGCCCTTGATGAGCGGAGGGTGAAGTTCCTGCCGGAGTATGCATGGGGAGGCAAGACCTTAATACCCGATTTTAATCGAAACGACGGTCCACCGCAAGTCATGGAAGTCTGGTTTGCGGGGACACACTCTGACATGTAAGCTCCGCTATTGGCTGTTTCCTTATGAATGTACTTCTGATGGAATTATAGTGGAGGCGGAAATGTACAGAATATCGGAATGGACCGCAGTCGACCACCCTTGCGGTGGATGGCGTCAGAAGCAGAGGCCCTCGGTCTTCGACTGGAGCCATTTGAGCGAGAACTCTCGTCGAGCGAGCAAATCGAGTTCCAAGAATCACTCACGGGGATTTGGCACCTGTTTGAGATTCTTCCCTTCCGAAGACTGACGTTTTCGAGAAGTTCGGATTGCAAAGAGACTACTCGAATGTAAGTGAACTTCTCCGAACCATCAATTGTGGACTCACATTCCGAAAGGCCTCACTTCTGGTCCGAGAGGAAGATACATAAGGGTCAGAAAATACATAGCTCACTCATCCTGGCCGGAACGCCTCACCCCTATATTCCTAAAGCACGGCCTCCACCGCGTGAAGCCAATGATGCGGTCAACGAGGATGTGGGACCCAGATTACCATGGCCTGATTCCGACGATTTCGAAATACAACCAGAACCTGAATCTGGATTCACTGAGGATAGAGGCATGCGGCATCGACTGCTTCGTCCATTTCGCCGAACACGGACTCTCTCTTCGGCTGAAAGCAGAGAACGGAGGTTCTGGGACGAGCTTCGCGAAGATGGTCTTTCAAACTCTAAAGGGTGGTTAGAGATCGACGTCTTCGAGTACGCGAGAACAGTACTGAAAAGGTTCATGGAGGGAAAGGAGGTCGAGGATACACTGAAGCAAATCATCGGAGATCGTAAGTTATACGGTATCTCCAACATAAAGCGGGTTTTCAACTGATGGTATGGCATAGACTCTGGGGAAGGGGCACAGGCCATATACGACGAAGTGATTGAAACCATCAGTCTCTGGGAGCAAGATGTACCTCACGCTGAAGTGAAGTGTCGACTCCTCCGCACCACGATGGACATATTGGGCGATCACTTGCAAAATCTCAAGCTCCAAAAATGGCATCGAATCAGGGTCATGCTAGCGCATCTCTCAAAAAGCGATGAAGGGAAGGTGGCAGAACATTTCCTGGGTCGATATACCAAGGGTAAGTAGAGGTGATCTTCTCATATGGAATGACAAGTCTGGTTAACTTTATGCATTCAAGACATGAACTCCCTATTCGAACTTCAAGGGCACAGATCGTGGGTGCGGGCTGTCGCCATCTCTCCTGACGGCAAGAGCATCGTCTCTGGCTCTTGGGACAACACGATCCGAATTTGGGACATGGAGACAGGGGCGCAGGTTGGAAAACCGCTGCTTGGGCATGGAGACACCATCAATTCTGTTGCAATCTCACCTGACGGCAAGTTCATTGTCTCCGGGGCGGAGGACAAAACGATCCGAATCTGGGATGCGGGGACGGGGATGCAGGTTGGAGAATCGCTACGAGGGCACGAAGATTGGGTCCTGTCTGTCGCTTTCTTGCATGACGGCCAGCATATCGTGTCCGGCTCTCGCGATAAGACTATTCGAATCTGGGATGCGGCAGCAGGGACGCAGGTAGGAGTGCCGCTACAAGGGCACACAGATTGGGTGCGGTCCGTCGCAATCCCGCCGGACGGCAAGCTCATTGTCTCTGGCTCTTGGGACAGGACGATTCGGATCTGGGATTTGGAGACGGGGGCGCAGGTGGGAGAGCCGCTCCGAGGGCACACAGACAGGGTGAACTCTGTCGCAATCTCGCCGGATGGCAAGCGGATCGTCTCGGGCGCATATGACCACACCGTCCGGATCTGGAGTGCAGAAGGGATACCAGTTTGAAAGAGAAGTGGCCAATACTATTCACCGTCCGATGTCGACCTTTTCATTATGTTCTGCGATAATCATTTCTTTAGCCCTTTGGCCTCTTGGACATATTCATCCACTTTCCTCATTTCTTCTTCCAAAGACTATATGTTCTTCCCTCATCTTTGTTAGTTACAGTCATCGCTATGGTATCCAGATATTCTGAATAATTCGATAGCTTCTGAAGGACTTAGCATCTTGCTGTTAGAGCGACTCTTGAGGAACGATCTTCATTGACCTTTGGATGGTTTGATCACGACGCGCTGACGATTGGTCCGCTCGCTTAGTACCTGGCTGATGTGCAGGGAGGAAATTTGCGGAATAATGAATCGCTCGAATCGTTGACCAGGGATCTAAACCGAATGATACCCGGAGTCACAGATTCTTTCAGTTGGGTAAAGGCAATTCTCGTACGGTACGGTTACCATCAATTCAACTCACATGAAGAACGTTGATCAACAAACTTCTCCAGAGGCCGGCTCTCGTCTCGCAGCCCGAGGCGACAATCTCAAGTACGACTGGCAACTGATTCAGTGCTGGGTATCAGTGACAGCTTTACCCAACTCCGGGGCCTGAAATGAATGTCTTCTTTGACTCATTTTTTGATTTGAAGCTTTCAGATGCAGACTCGATTTTGGGTTTAAAGAATGGGATCTGTGGAATCTGCGTGCCGAGAAATATTTACGTTCTGAGAGTGTACTGTTGATGTCAGGACATTGAAGCAGAAAGTGGCAATTAATGATGGAGATGACTCTGTCGCTTGGTGTTCGAGTTTCCTCCAACCGCGGTAATGAGTTCAAGTGGATGAGTGTCGATCGCTGAACATACTGCAAACGGCGATAACATTGACGCCCACGGTACTACATACTCGGGAAGGTATTGTGTCGTCCAAAAGGGCGAGGAGGAAGAAAGCATTATTTTTCCAATTGGTATCATAAAGTACAACCTCACTCCATCATTAACTCCCTTGAAATGCTCAATGCTCACAGCGGCCATACCCATCCCACTGCCAATACACATACTCGTAACGAAGACGTGTCCACCAGTCTGCTTCGAAATCGAGAGGCCAGTCACGACTTGACGAGCATGAGTGCAACCGANGGGGGGTAGCTGATGGCGGTGGCGCCTCCGTTAATGTTGACCTGCAAGAACGAAGGTTAGTATGAGCGATTTGACAGAGAGAGAGAGAGAGAAAGTAGGAGAGGAGGAGGGAAGCAGGGGAGGGACCAGGGGAGGAGAGAGCAGGGGAACCAGCAAACTCCCTCACTGGATCAACGAAACCGGGGACTATAGAATAGGCCAAGAAGGACGAAACAAGGTGGGATTGGAAAATGTTAAGAGGACGTTGAGTCGAAAAGAAATTGACAAGAACCGGAAGATGCGAAAGGAGGATCGACGCTGAAAGAAAGCAACTGACCTTCTCCACCCAATGCCCAAACGCTGAACACTCAGAACGGCCTGACTTGCAAATGCCTCATCTATCTCGTAGAAATCGATATCCTCCAAGCTGAACCCGAGCAATCCAAGTACTTTGGGGATGGCATACGCAGGTCCGACACCCATGATCTTGGGAGGGACACCGATGACTGCACTAGTGACGAACTTGCCGCGGATAGGGAGGCCGAGACGTTTGGCGGTGGATCGTTTGGTGAGAAGGACGGCTGCGGCGCCATCGGAAGCTTGGGATGCGTTGCCTGCACAAAGACGTCGGTGATGGAGGAGTGAAAGGAAACGAGGAGACACTCACCAGCATGCGTACTGCCGTCCTTCTTGAAGGCTGGCTTCAACGTTGCCAAGCTCTCTGGCGTCACACCATCCCGAATACCATCATCCGAGTCGACCAACACTTCCTTCTCCTCCTCGGTCTTGGGGTCTACCCACTTTGCTTTCATGGGCAGAATTTCGTCCTTGAATTTGCCGGCTTTCTGGGCTGCGGCAGCCTTTTTGGAAGGAGCGGGCGGCGAAGGCGTCTTGGGTTGCACGAGTGATGTTGTACGAGGCAGCGACGTTTTCGGAGGTGATGCCCATGGGCAACAGGCAGTCTTCGGCGTCGGGGTTGGTGAGGACCTCGTCGGAGATGGAGGCCATGGCGCCTGCACCGTAGCCGTTGGTCATGGATTCGACACCGGCGCCTGGAAGCGGGATCAGCATGTCGCCGAGGGTCGAAGCAACACGGTGGGATTGATGGAGGCAGCAACTCACCAATACCAATCTCGATCTGCCCGGCCTTGATCTCGTTCGCAATTTGGGTGATGGCAGTCAGGCCAGACGAGCACTGCCTGTTGACAGTGTTGATGCTGGTCTCGACGGGGATTCCAGCATGCAGGGCGGCCATACGAGCGGGGGTAGCACCACCACCTGGAGGGANGGACGTTGCCGACAGCGATGTCGTCGATGAGTTTGGGGTCGAGGGAGACTTTTGCGTAGGCGGCACGGAGGACGTGGGAGAGGATGAGTTCGGGTTTGGTGTCCTTGAAGCCACCTTTCTTGCCCTGTACGAGGAGGGAGCGTCAGATACTGGCACGAGGGGACGAGACGGAAACGAACCTTGGTGATGGCAGAGCGGACAGCAGAGACGATGACAATATCGTCGTCGCTCTGCTGGAGAACGCGGGCTTTGGCGGCAGAGGTGAAGGCTTGGACTGACATGGTAGACGGCGTGGACGAGGGAAGGAGAGAAACGAGCAGAGCGCCTTATAAACACAGCTCCGGGCCAGCCAAATCAGAATCACATGCTTCCCACCCCGCCCCCTGCTCAACCACTTCCCCGGCTTTGTGGGGCACAGTCATGCGCCCCGGTTAATCAAAGCTCTCTTAGCCGTACTCGATATACTCGGCAATTTCAGGTTCCTGCAGAGGTCCACAAAGGGGGCTGGCAAGGACCCCTCGGCGAGAGGGGTCATCGATCTCGGTCATGGCTCGGGGTATGCCCGTGTGGCGATGTTTTCACATGTTTGCGCATGACCTCCAGTAAGGGATGGGGCGCCATGATTAATTGATTCCCCGGTGTCACGTTTAGCCTTCTCTTTGCAGGTGCAAGCCGTCTCGCTGGTTTCTTTCAAACCTCAGTTCGATATCTCATAAGCCGCCGTGCTTTGAGAGTACCAGTCTTTAAGCTCAGTACGGAGGAGGTGATGGCTATGAGAGGATCGCTGTAAGTCAAGTTGGGCTGAATTGAAGGGGCCTCGTTCTCAATCCCGTAAGCTCTCTCTTGGATCGTTCTTGGAGGTCTATCTCTGCCGTATTCCCTTTGTGTATCTCCCAACGATTCATCTCCTCTTGTCTGGTTAACCTGTTTCGCCGGTAGTCTAATCTCCCATCCGCCCGCAGCTAGAATCTCCCATTCTACTCTTCTGTTCTCCCGGCCTCGTCTCTCAGCTAAGATCCTTCAAGCCCAACAATCTCCGAAACGACAAACACCGTGGCACTCTTTGCTACCCTCCTCGCTCTCATTAACCTCGCACCGTCTCTCGTCCTTCAGTGTCTGCACTCCGCTAGTCGTAGAAAGCCCAAGGCGGCTTGTGGATGAGATGAGCGGCCGTACACTCTATTCGCCGAGACATATCTTCCTAGCTAATTAAACTCATAGCTCCACCGCATCGTCCCACTGATCTCCATCCTCGTTCAAGACGCATCTGCCCCCTTCCTTTCGATCGACACATGATTCTCATTCTATGAGTGCGTCGCGCTGGACGTTCTTCTCCGAGACTGACAAGATGTTCACAAGTCGATACATAGGAACCACTGAATCTCAATGACTACATAGGTCCTTGTCAAATATAGATATCTCAAGCTGGATTCGGATGCAGCTTACTCGATCGGTACTGTTCACTGTGAGGTATGTAGCAAAGGCTTCAGGCTTCGACTCATTCTTACCGCTGATCCAATACTGGCGGCTACAGCTTTCCCGTCCGTAAGAGTTGAGAGGCGTCTCGTTCAACTGGCCCGACTCGACGGATTATTCATCAAATACACGAGTATTCGCCCGGAAGACGTATTGAAAACTCGCTCACTGGTATATCTTCCAGGATGATTGATGAGCTGAATGAACAGCTCTTTTCGTCGTAAAAATTAGCGTACCTAGGACTCATGATACAAAACGTAGTGGCTGGACACGTATTTGCGTTCAATCGAAAATGTATCCGCTCGGGTTTCAAAGTATTAGACGCTATTGGAAACTTAGGAGGGGATCCCAGAATGAGTCCAAGTATGTAGATAAGAGTAAATTGTGGCTATGTTCTGAATGATAACACCGCACGAGAGAAGAGCATCCTCTCTACGCTATACGAGGCACTAGTTAGCCTTCCCAGATAGCCACCAGACCCAGAGTAATTTTGTATGGTCCTTCCTGTGCTTTATCGCTAGTTTCTTCGGTTTGGTGCTCATGCAGTGCGCTACAAAGCGCCAGGGGAAGAGAGAGCGCTGAGGTCTCAACCAGGCAATTATGTACCTGTGTATACCGCATCCTGTGCCCGGAGATGCGTGTCCAGGGATAATCGATAATCAACCAGTGCTTGGGATTGTCTGATCCTCAGGAAAAGCGGATCACGGCAGAATAAGGCAGCGCTCAAAGACACAGACATGCCAACTTGTCCTTGAGTCTCGGCTTTTCGGGGGCATCGCTCAGCCGGGAGAGATGGGAACCCCGAGACTGCCACGATGCTCAAGTTTCATCTATTATCCTGTGCGAAATGAGCTTTTGCAGTCACGTATTAAAGACGGCGCTGAATTGGTGCTTGAGCCATCTCCCAGCCCAGTCACTTTTCTTACTCAGTGTTCACTGCCAATCGATTTTGTCTACCACTGTTGAATTTCACGTCTTTGGAGGGTCACCGATCATCAGCCATCATGGACAATTCTGAGCTGTGGTTCAGATACTTGGTCGGGAAGCAGATATCGGAGGTATGTCGCTGCGGCTTGAAGTACCTTTTTCGATGTTAACGGAAAGGCTGTTTCGAAGAACGTGAATTGTACGTGATTGACTCGGCAGGTTTCTCCAATATAATGCTCTCTCGACTCACCCAAAGTATTTTGAATAGTGTCCTTTGATACAGCTTTTGTGAATATATCCTCAGATGGAGAAAACGATGGCTCTAACAGATTATCTGGATACCAGGTGTACCACTATTTGACCACTCTCGACGATGAGGTCAACATAATTTGGAAGGAGAAATGGAAGGCTGGGAAGGTCCTATTTCTAGTGACGAGGTATGCGATGATTGGATCCGTAGTATTTGATATTCTCCGTACGTGACTTCCCCTCTCTGGAGATGGGGGGCTTATACCCGCAACGTTAATATAGGGGATCGACCACTGTATATAACGCTCCCGCTGAACGTAGGCTAGGCTTTCTTTGTCTTTGTCCATGTGAACACTTCCGTGTCTGACAACTACTTCTAGGCCTGTAAAGCGTCTCTAATTCTGTATAACCGTACGTCAACTCGATTTATCCGGAATCATATTGCCGGGCGAATATGCTAACTTGACTCTCCTAGTATTACCTTTCATAGCCATCACTTCTGCCAATGGTGAGCCACACCGTCTTTTCCAACGCGGGGATGCGTCTGGCTCACTATGGGGAATCTACTCTCAGCGTCCCTCTGGCTTTGCCTCCATGCCCTTCTTGGGGCCAAGAGGAAATACCTAATGGCCCTCATCGTCATCTTTGCGGTAAGTTCGGAGATATGTACAACCCTCTCAGGCTGTGCGCTCACGCTACGAGACCAGGGCTTTGCTATATCTTGCCTTGCGCTTATGCTACGTGAGCTGAACTCGTGGACAGGTACGCGTATCATACTCCAAAATTCCGGTTCTATTCACAGGTAAATTTACCACTATGAGTATAGCCGTTCGGCCTATCGATTTTGTGCAGAATCTTGGTTACACATGTGCGTACAGTGGGACAAGTGTCAAGGCACAGGCAGCCGTTGCGACTGTGGCTTATATTCGGCTCGCGTGGGCAGCTTGTGAGTTGCAATTCTTCGCGTATGAGTGTAGTGCAAAGTGGTGCCAACAGCTTATTCAAAACGCTCGTTCCCTCAGTGAGCGCACTAATTGGAATTATCACTCTGCTCGGACGGTATAGAAAGCAAAACGACAGCTTGATCAACATTATCCGGCGGGACGGCGGTATATACTACTTGACCGTCATCAGTGAGTACCGTTCTTCGTTCTACTTCTGCAATCGTCAACTGGCTCAACCTTTCCGCAACCCTGACCACCATATCTATCATCAGCGATTACTCTCGCTGATACGGTCACCAAGACTCCCACAAATTTCAAGAAGACCCACGGGGTCATAGGCGTGTGAGTATCATGCTGCGGTCGTTCTCTGCTCCCCGCTGATCTTCATCGACGTCAAGGTTAAGCCGACTTTCGGCACCAATTTTATCGAATCGACTGCTCCTACACATGAGGACCGTTGAAGACCGTCCATTGCAGACAGTGGTTTCCGCCATCCTGTTTAATCCCTCAGTTGCGTCTGAGGGGCCTCCATCTGAGGAAAACTGACTTTGGAACCAAACCGCCGCGTATGGGCCATGCTGACGCGGTTTTAGACGTTTCGATTGGGAAATGTCACAATCATTTATGAATGCGGAAGAGAACGCGGAAGTGTGTCGCTTCCTTGATTGATATCCAGAAGGGCAAGCAGAATGATACCGGCTCCAGATCAACTGGCTCAAACGTTAACACATTTGTAGTCGTCGAATCTCTATCAGAGCAATTGGTATCTTTTCCTCCTAGCCACTCAAGGCTCTTTATTGATGGATCTGTTGTCTGAGAACACGAACGTCGAAGCCGATGAGGTAAAGTTCTAAGATTGCTGTATAGTGATCCGAGAAAAGAGCGACTGGAGGAAAAGAGGGAGGAAAATTGCATTGGAGTGATGGGAAACCAAGGATGCGAGTGGCTCGCGCAATGTCCGCTATCTCACAAAATTGAGGGATCACAATCGCTGATCTGCCTGTTTAAGCGTTTCGAGTGGGGCGAAATAGCATATGGGTTGGGTGCTCTTTCTATCTTTCGTTAACTCCTGTTGTCAGTTCTTTCTATGTCTCTCGTTTTCTCTGTTCGCTGTCTCTCTACCTCTCTCCTCTCTTTTAATCTCTAGCTATCATACTGACTCTTTCTCTCTACCCAGTTAACCAGTAACAGAGGCGCCATCGCCACCGGCCGAGGTCCCACCAAGTCGCGACAGGACTTTCCGTCACGGAGCAGACTGGAGCACGGGGGTTGAATGATGGAGAGGAGTGATGCTGGGTGCAATTTCTTTGTTCTGTTCGAGATGGGCGATGTTTAATTTCCAGTCAGTGGCAACGGAGCTTCAGTTACGAAGAGCGGCTGCCAGGTCGTCATCTCTTGTTTGAGACCGCAAACATGTGTTTTATAAATCGACGCTGCTCTCTACCTTTATTCTGCAAGCTCAATAGCCTTCCGGAATATTCTGTACTGCACGACACGACACGAAAAGACGAAGTTTGAAGAGTTCTTCCTGATTCTCTCCGACCAATACGGGGAAGTGTAAAGGTCTGACCCTCTCCCTTTGGAAAATACGAAGTCAGAGAGATGGGAGTAAGATAAATGAATGAATGAATGGGCGAACGAAAAAAGAATAATTGACAAAGGGGCGGAATAAAAAAGGAAGGAACAACTGAACGGACAGACAAACAGTCGAAAGAATGGAACGATAAAATGAACAAACGAAAGAGAGTAACGACTAGAGCCGTTGTTCTAAATTTTCACGCTGGACCCTCGGGTTTGATTGACGGACGATGGATTGGGAAGCTCGAAATGAATTTGTTATTACTAATTGTAACGACAGGCAGGACCTCAGTCTAGATACGGGAGACTAAGGATAAAAACCTTGGAGAAGAGCCCCAGTTTTCCCGTCAGTAAGAGCTCAAGGGTCTTGTTCGACTGGCTTGGCTCGATGGTTCTCAAGGTCACACCGAACGCCCGAGTATGTATCTGGAAACATCTTGAGTACTTGCTCACTGGTATATGTTCTAAGCTGGTTGATGGGCCGTATGGGAAGCTCGTTTCATTGTAAGATTTGGCGTACCTAAGGCTCATGATATGAATGCAATTGCTGGACACATATTCCACGGTGAGTTCGATCGAGAATATAGATCGAAAATATAAACACATCCCCTATAGTACCTCCCGTCTTGAAAAATGCGGCAGGGGGAGCTTGGGAGGAGGTGGAACTTGGATTTTGGTATGTTGCCACTGGTTTTGACGCTGGTCCGTGGGAGGAGGGTTATTCAGATTAGATTAGATTGTAGCTATGCTAGCACCGCGCGACATCCTCAGAGCCCTCAGCTAGGCACCAGCCAGCCTTCCCAGATAGCTACCTTACCTAGAGCAAATTTCTGTAGTCCAGCTGCTCTCCACCGTTAGATTGTCCGTCTTGGTGCTCATGCAGGGCGTCACAGAAAGTCTCAGGGGAGAGTGCTCAGGAGTTGTTCCTAATAGGGCAATTGTGAGCCTCCTGGACCTGGACACGCGCGTCCAAGAGATAATCAATCAGCGCTCAGAATTGTCTGATCCTCAAGAAAAGCGGATTTACGGCGAGCGCTCAAAGATATGATACCAACATTTATCTTGTCATTGAGTTTCGCCTTTCGTGGGGACGTCGCGAAACCGGGATGATGGGAACCCCGAGGCTGCCGTGATGGTAATGTTTCATCCATTCTCCTGTGCGAAAGGAACTTTGCAGTTCTGTATAAAGGACGGTGCTGAAGTGGCGCTTGGGGAAACTCCTAAACGCTTCTCTTTACTCAGTGTTCACTGCCAATCGCCTCTGTCTCCCACTGTAGTATTCTACACCATTGGAGACCAATCATCATGGCAGATTCTCAGCAATGGTACACATACTTTTTCGGGAAGCAGTTATCAGATGTATGTCGCTACTGTGTCCCAAAGTACCTGACTCGATGCTAACGAACATTTTCAAAGAAAATGACTTGTAGGTGCTTTACTCGGAAGGTTGTCCGATGCGGTGCTCTCCCGACTCACCCAAAGTATTTTGAATAGTTTCCTCTGATGTCGCTTATGTGAGTTTATCCTCAGATCGAGAAGATGATGCTTCTAACAGATTATCTGGATATTAGGTGTACCACTATTTGACTACTCTCGACGATGAGGTCAACATAATTTGGAAAGAGAAATGGAGAGCTGGGAAGATCTTATTTCTAGTGACGAGGTATGCGATGATCGCATCCGTAGCGTTTGATATTCTCCGTACGTGATTTGCCTTCTCCGGAGATGGAAGGCTAAGCCCCGCGATGTTAATGCAGGGGATCGACCACTGTATATAACCCTCCCGTTGAAAGTAGGCTAAGCTGCCTTCATTCATGTCGGTGCTTGCATCTCTGATACCCGCCTCTAGGCCTGTAAAGCATCTATAATTTTGTATAACCGTGCGTCAGCTCAAATAACATTGCCAGGTGGAAAAGCTAACCTAACTCTCCTAGTATTGCCTTTCATATCTACTACTGCTGCCAATGGTGAATCACGCCGWCTTTTCTAACGCGAGGATGTGTCYGGCTGATTACGAGGGAWCTATTCTCAGCGTCCCTCTGGCTTTGCCTCTATGCCCTTCTTGGTGCCAAGAGGAAGTACCTAATGTCCCTCATAGTCATCTTTGCAGTAAGTTCAGAAATTTGTACAACTCTCTCGGGCTGTTCGTTCACGCTACGAAAACAGGGCTTTGCTATATCTTGCCTCACGCTCATGCTAAAGGAGCTGAACGCTTGGACAGGTATGTGTATCATCCTCTAAATTCAAGATCTATTCACAGGTGGATTCGTCACATTGAGCTCAGCTGTTCGACCTATCGATTTCCTACAAAATCTTGGTTACACGTGTGCGTACAGTGGGACAGGGGTAAAGGGAAAGGTAGCTGTCGCTACCATGGCCTATGCTCGCCTCGCGTGGGCAGCTGGTGAGTGGCAATTCTTTTGCGTGGTCCTAGTGCGTGGTGGTGCCAACAACTTAAATAACACGCTCGCTCCCTCAGTGAGCGCACTAATGGGACTTACGACCCTGCTCGTACGATACAGAAAGCAAAGTAACACCTTGATCAACATTATTCGGCGAGAGGGTGGTATATACTACTTGACCGTCATCAGTGCGTACCCTTCTTCGTTCTAATTGTGCAATCGTCAACCGGCTCAACCTCTCCACAACCCTGATCATCAGCAATTACTCTCGCTGATGCGATCACTAAGACCCCCGCAACGTTTAAGAAGACCCACGGGATCATAGCCGTGTAGGTTTTATCTTGCGGCTGTTCTCTGCTCTTCGCTGATCCTCATCGACGTAAAGGTTAAGCCGACTTTCGGCACCAATATTATCCAATCGACTGCTCCTACACATGAGGACCATTGACGACGATCCAGCGCAGACAGTGGTCTCCGCCATCCTGTTCAACCCCCCAGTTGCTTCAGAGGAGACTCAATCTGATAAGGACTGAAGCTAGAACCGATCCGCCGCGTATGGGTTATGCTACCATGAGAACTCAATTGTTTAGACTTGACGAATGGAAAATGTTATGACTATTTATGAAATTCGGAAGAGAACGCGTGAAGTATGTCGCTTCGTCGATCGTGATATTCAGAATGCTACCGACTACCGATCAACTGGCCTAAATACAGTTATCGTCGTCGGATCTCTATCCAACCGATTGGTATTTGTTCCTCCTGGCCATTTTCTAGGGCCTTTTATGCATCGATCTATTGTTTGAGAAAACGAAGGTCGAGGGTGAGGAGGTGAAATTGTAGGGCTGTTGTATGAGGTCGTCCGAGAAGAGAGGAACTGAATGAAAAGAGGAAGACAAATGAGGAGCACGACGCTTAGCGTGAAAATGAATCAAGGATGTGGATGGCTCACGCAACGTTCAACGGGGGTCGGATGTTCCTTGCATCTTTTGTCGACTCGTGTTGTCTGTTCCGGGCCCCCGTCATTCCCACATCCAGTGATTGCGTTTCGTCTTTAGCCGTCTCCCAGATATCTATCTTTTGCCTTTTTCTGTCTCCCGTTTTCTCTTTTCGCTGTCTCTTTACCTCTCTCTTTATCTTTCCATCTCTAGCTCTCATACTGACTCTTTTTTCTCTACACAGTTTAACACCAACAGAGGCGCCATCGCCATCTACCTGGCTGCACATGTGTCCGCCAACTTGAAGTTGCGACAGGTCTTTCGGTCGCGCTGCAGACTAGACGGACGTTTGTGACGAGTGTGGTATATATGTGGGGCTTGAGATGTGCGATGTTTGTTGGTGAGTGGTAATAACGTACCTAGTCAATGATGGAGAGGAGAGCTTGTGTATTTGTGGCACTGGCTCAATTACGTTTTTNCTGGTTCAGATGGGCGATGTTTGATTTCAGACCAGTGGCAACGGAACTACCCCACCCCTTGCAGGCTGATTGATGAGCCAAATGAGAGATTCGTTGTGAACTTTGGCATAGTCAGGGCTCATGATACCAATGTAATGGCTGAAAACAAATTTTGTCCCGCTTTCAACAAATGTAAGTACTGTCGTCCTGAAGCACGCAGGGGAGGTGGAGCTTAGACGCTGGCACGTTGCGCCGGGTTTTGAAGTATTGGACGCTAATGGAAACCTATTTTGCGGCTACGTACAGCAAAGATGAAAGCCCGAGGAATAATAACTGACTAAACTGACTAACATGAGTCTTAGTCTAGGCGGCAGAGGTTATGCAGATTAGATTAGATTAGATTAGATTGTGGCGATGCTCTGCATGCACATCTCCTCTGTCCTCTAGGGTAGGCCACCCTTCCCGGATAGGTACCAGACCTAGAGGAAGTTTATGTGGTCCCTCCTGTGCTTTCCATTGCTAGATTTCCTGGCGTGTTGCTCATGCAATGCGTCACGGAAAGCGCCAGGGGGAGAGCGCTCAGGTTTTGTTCCTAACCTAATCGGGCAATTATGCACCCGTTCATGCAGCGTCCTGAACCTGGACACGCGCGTCCAGGGAAAATCGATCGGCCCTCAGCCCTCAGGATTGTCTGATCCTCGGGAGAAGCGGATTCACGGCGAAGATCAGGATAATTCTATTTGGAAACCCGGTCTGCGCCCACAGACCCCGGGGTTCTACGTTTCGTTATTTGGAAACCCTGTTCACAGCCGGATCATAACTTGTGTGACTGATGTGACACGGATGTTGGGTGAAATGCGGGAAGCGGGAAGGCGGGAGTGAGGCTGCGGTCGGTGCAGAGATTGCTAGCCAACTCACTTCCAACCCGTTGCCGCCGCAAGATTATCGATTGGTTGTCCACGCCCCAACAAGTCGAGGTCGACAATCGACCACGGTGAAGACCGACATTCAGCGTGATGAGCTATCGCGGAACTGTGGTTGCGTGCAGAATTCTGAATTTCACGCTAGTGGGCCATCAGGCGGTGCACGGAACTATTGCACGGAACTAAGGGGCGGCGATGACCTCATTTGAAAGGCGGGACTGTGGTGGAGAGTAATTATGGGAGCTCGTTGACCAGCCAGGTAGTCCCTCACTGGTCTATCTAACAATCCACTGGTTGGAAGACCAATGTTGCCCTTGAGCTGGCTGCCTTAGGCATTGCTAAGAGTGTGCTTTGAATCGAGGTACCCTCTGTTGCGCCACCTGCCGTACCTGAGCCACCATGACCGAAGATCCCGAGTTCCCGACTCGCCTCCATAACTGGTGCTCGGAGCGTGACAGTGCGTTTACATAGGGCAGAAAATAGACCTCTTTAGGACTTTTATTCGGGGGGGGGTCTGCGTGGAAAACCCCGGGGGGTCTGTGGGGCGCAGACCGGGGTTTCCAAAATAGAATTATCCCTGCGGAAATACGAATGGGAATTGGTTATGAAATTAAATATTGATGGTGGCGGAGAAGTTGAGGATTCACTTACGACCTGAGGCAGATGGTCCAGATATGTTGCTTTCCAACTCCACTTCATTGAAAGTGACGTGTCCAAGGTCACCTGCATTGGGGGGAGACGAT
>JANBPK010001151.1:0-21534 GCA_027579435.1 Candolleomyces eurysporus
CCGGTCTCCACTCCACATCAGTTCACACCTTGAGTTGGCTCTTCAGACGTTCTCAACCGAGCCGCTTTGTACTTCCGAATCCAGTAACTGTCATGTTTAATTGACTTAACGGATTTGCCATCACGTCCTCGAAGCCACAGAGTGACGTTACACCTTCCACTTAGCGAATGTCAGGGCGAATGTCCCTTGTAGTGTGCAGACTCTCTTCCTACGCCGTACCTCGCCAGGTCGGGCGCGCAGTTGTGGTTCCGAATCTATTCACTACCCTTCGGATACGTTCGCAGGGCCTTCCTATTTTAAAGCACCACTGCCGAACCGTCGTACTTAGGTTCTGAGCCAGATCCTTGAGAGCTGCTAAGTCTGAAGCCGGGAACTGCTTTGACTCTTGGTTTCGCAATGTTCAGAAGACATGCTGAGTTCTATAAGTCGTCATCGTTACTTAGTGCTTTAATTCGGAAGAGCTTCCGAAGAAAAGTTCTATTAATTCGCGATTTTTCTAGGGGTATGCAGGCAGCTGCCGTATCACCGGGAGACCGCTGACAGACGTGGAGGTGCAGCGTAGCGGTCAATCGAGTGCTTGGGTTTCTTTCTGTGGCCTCCTGCTGAGGACATTTTGTTGAGGATGTTGGGTGTCAGATCTTCAAGGTAGATGTATATTTATACAGCAGAGAATACAGCTAGAACCTGTAAACTAAACTGCGAATAGCACATTAGAACAGGCTCCTAATACGACACACTGTAACTCACAGAAAGTAAGATCCTTGGGGACAATGCGGCACCCCTTCTAGACTGTGCCCCTTCTAGACTGCGAATAGCACATTAGAACAGGCTCCTAATACAACACACTTCAACTCACAGAAAGTAAGATCCTTGGGGACAATGCGGCGCCCTTTGGCGGCAGGGGCCTGTATGATCATCCTTTCCTCCAACTCCCTCAGGCCTTCTTCGAGATTGTTTTCGTCGAGCATGTCAACATCGATGGCAGTCTGGAGACTGGCGCCCGGGCATGGTTTGTTCGGCCTCATGTTCTTGGGGAGGCGCTTCAGGATTGGACGAGCAGGAGGTACGGATACCGCAGGCGTAGATGGTTGTCTCACCTTCTAGGCTACATTAGCTCTGGCCGAGAACAATCACAGAGTGAAAAAACTCACCAGAGGGGCAGAAGCCCGAGCACGTTTACGTCGTTCCAGATGTTGTTGGTTCTTGGCCTGAATGAAAGGGGCAGAATCAGCAAACAAAGAGTTGTGAAGCTTGGGGACTCACAGCCTCGATATCCCACGTGTCCAGGTCCAGCTGAAAGGCTTGTTCCCAGTGGAGAGATGGCACAATCTGGGAGCACCAGGTGGCCGCCCAGCTGAGCTCGCTGGCAAGCATCTTTGCAAAGGTCAGCATCTAGCCAACATTCCAAGTGGAGCACATACACAAACTCCATGTTCTGCTGTGTAGAACGACATCCCTTCATGGATGCTCTTCATTCCAGGCCAACGCTTATAGAACATGTCCAGGAAGGTCTTGAGGAAATGTTCTTCAGCATCTGGGCCCTCTCCACGAGCCTGAGCTACGTAGAAGCCGCACTCGGTGATAAACTGTTGCTGAGGTGGTGGACGTCTACTAAGAGGTTTAATCTTGGACCCGGATTTGTCCTAGAATGTGTGAGTGGATTCCGNAAAAAGTGCTGTGTCGGCAATCTTGTTTGACTTACAGGCACCCTGGTCAGCAGCCGTGCAGGCGGAAAGTTGAATAAAGGTGCAGGAACATCTCTCAACATTGTGGTGAGTGGTGAGGTTGAACAGGTGTTCGACAGAGAAAGTTGAACTGGGATGAGTAAGTGCCCAGCTTCTTTTCCTACGAGTATCCAAAATCTCAAAAAACATTGAAAAGTCAGTAGCAATTTGAGGAACATGCCACAAATCTTGAAAATATAACCAGAAATATGGNAAAAAAAAGGATGTTTACAACGATACTAATTTTTCAATCTAAATAGTAAAAAAAATAAAACTAAGATGATGCACAATCGAGGCCTTACTTGTTTCGAGTTTTACAAGTTTACACTCTGACCACTTTGCTGACCACCATGGGCCGCAACAAAAAGCATTACACCCCAGAAGCCATGGCTGAAGCACAGTAAAAGGATAGTAAAAACTATTACCAGAAGTGACTAATACCCTTATTTCTGGTGTCTATGAAGTATCTAATGTCCATTTCTCCAGGAATGCCACCGAAATCAACTGCAAGCAACAGGAAAGGTACCAAAAGGATCGCATTGCTAGGTACACTCTCAGAGTCTGTGTACAGCGGCATTGGGATTCTAACAACCCAATCTAGTACGCAAAAGTCCACAGATACAAGGCCAACCGGTCCAAAACCGCCCGTGAAAGGCCTTCGGTTCTACTGGGTGGAGCGAGCCGGCACTATTCCTGATCGCCTTAACACATACCTTGGAGGCAAATCCGACTGCGAGTATATCAACCAGATATGCGAGAACTTTATCAAGGACCACTCCGATATAGAACAGGCAAAGGACAAAATCAACAACCATATCCTCGGCATTGGAGAAATTCAGAAGTCCCTGTCCAGGTACCAGGGCAAGATTCTGAATCAATTCGGGAAACTTGAGGAGTACAATGCCACGGAACCGGTCGCACTCCGTATGACCAACCTCGTGCGCTGGTTGGAAGATATCTTAATCTGGGCGATGGTAGATACTGAGGAGCTCATCGCCCGCTATCAGGATGGCCGGCTCAATTTCCAACGTTAGTAGTAAGGCGCTATTAATAGCACGACATTGAATCCAACACAGTGGTTACTACAAGTTCCAGTGATCATGATAAGTACAAGGGGTGAGCACAACACACAGGTTTTTGGGGCAAAAAAAGAGGATTTCATTGGGTATAGATATGACCACTATACAGATGAATCCCCAAAAAAATATATTTTACTATGATTGTTCAAAAAAACGAGGACTAGACAAGGCGAGAGATATTAAATGCAGTCCAAGATACGCACTGAGAGTCCGAGGCAACTACAAAACAAGGTGACATGTGATCATAGCGAAAAACGAGACAACGAGAGCAACAGTTCAATAAAATGATAGTGACAAGAGCAGGAGACAGGCATCAAAACAGGGGTACAAGAAAAAAACGGCGACACCAACAGAAGGGGCCTAGTGCCGCAGGGCAACCTTGCCAGCTTTGAGGGCCTGCTGGAACACCTGCTCGGCCTCCTCCTTGGTACGGTACTTCTTCTGGGCTGCATGAGACACTCCAGAGACAAAGGGTTGGACGTTGGTTCTACAAAACAGTCAGCCTCTGTGTATAGAAAAAGAACAGGTGAGTGGACTTGCCAGCCTTGGAAGACGCCGACTTTGCGGCCTTGGGTGACGGTGTACCACCAGTCATCGGCATTGAGGGCCACGGTACGCATGCGGCAGTGCCCGCACAGGTTCCTGTCAGAGGGGTTGCTGGCAGGTTTGGCTTTCACTTTCCCCTTGAAGGCCACAGCTGAGGGCCCAGGCCTGGTGGCAGGGGGGGCCAACACAGCGACTCCCTGTCCTCTGGAGGTAAGCGCAGCAGGTGCGAGGGCAGGGGGAGCAGTCTGGACGGTGGTGGCCACCGGAGACTCTGTAGCTTAGTGAACCATTGTCAGTCAGGCCATTTTAGGCAGGCGGTTGAAAAAGAAAAGGACGAACCAATTCTCGTCAGTGCGGCGACGAGACCAAGCAAGATAGACTGCCTTTCACCATGAGAGGCAGCGGTGTGGGATGGGGGTGCAGGTACTTGAGGAGGAGGAGGAGGAGGAGGAGGGGGCGGAGCCGGGACCGGAGTGGTCTCTATGGCTATTTCAGGCTAGCATCAGAATGTTAAAAGGCTAACCTTAAGCATATACGTACCTGAGGGTGAGCGAATAACAAACCCCATCTCTTCCAAGAGGGCAGCAAGCTGGGCCACTGTGGCGTCGCTAACAGCATTATTCGGGGTCTGTTGAGAGGACATTTTAGGCAGGGGTGCAGTGATGAGAGTTCAGGACTTTTTATAGGGTCTGATTCACATACCTGTACAGTTCATGGTGTTTGCCGAGATGCCTTGAGAAGTCGCGAATCCCTGCGGATCCCTCAGAGATGCAGCTGTACAGTTTATGGAGTTGGCCGTGCAGCATTGTGGGTTGGGTAATCGAGCCATGGTCCGGANCTTGGTAAATGCGCCAACCAAGCGAGAGCTATTTTGACAAAAAGAAACAAAAGTTAAAAAAAGGTCCGTTCTGTGCCTCGAGGGTGGGCAGCTCACTAACCTGAAATAGATGGGGGGCCCACGCTGGGCTTCTATTCCCCAAGATGGGTGGCTTCACTCGCAGGAAGAATGCTTCCGGAACGCACAAGAGGCTGGAGAAGTGGAGGAGACAATGGGGGAACTGATTGGCGAATTCTTTGTCAGATGGCCTAATCCTGAGAGTGAGCACAAGGACCCCTGGCCCGAGCCCAAAAGGGTGCGACGTGATCAGCCGGCTGCACAGCGTCGGCTATACACAAATGCCGAGATTGAAGAATGGATGCCACTGCGAAAAAAGGTGAGTATGTCATGTTTAGGCGATGATTGCATAGAATGCTTACCTTGATATAGCAAATGAGAAACTGGTTCAACAACCGAGCAAACTCCAAGAGGAGCCAGCCACGAGTGACTATCCAGGCAGCTTCGGCAGCCTCTCGTGTCCCTAGTGATACACAGATTTATGTGAAGAAATTCTTGAACGAGGAGATGAAAGAAAAACTCACTCAGGAAATGGAGGACAACAGGGTAGAGAAGAACAACAGGCTCGCAACCCTGAACAAATTAGCAAAAGAGGCACTGGCTGGAGAATCGGAGGATGTGAAAAAGCGAGTGGTGGAGGAAAGGGAACAATTGCTCGAGGAACGGAAAGCGGTGTTAGAAGCAGAGAAGGGGATGCTTGACGAGAAGCCCGCTACTGAGTATTCTAATCAGGAACGACTTGCGTGAGTATTTGAAAACATATGTTCATAGAAAGGGACTCACATGTAACCGTTTTAGGGCTATTGAGTCCCTGCCAGATACCATGGCAATGTTCGCAAACCAGATGGGCGCTAGAACCGGGTGGTCCTTTACGTTCTTGGCTGGTGGGCCCGACCCTGCTGACCCAGAGGGTGCAATCACAACGATGGCCTACCATTATGGAAAGACCCCCCATGGCTACACTTTTTCCAAGGCGAACCCGGCTGCTGTGAGGCTCGTTTTGAAGGAATACTCTGGGTTCTGCCATTTGGTGACACGTAAGCAAACCAGTTAGCTATAACAAGACAAGGCACTCACCAAGGGTCACAGCATTTGAAACCCGCATCTTTTGGGCCATAGCGCCTAACAACCAGGCAATGGCAATTCGAGAGATGATAGAGAAGGAGCGAGGGGCGCTGACATCTCCAGTAATCAGGGCCGACCCAATGCTCAATGAGGACGGCGAGATCAATCAAGATATCCTGTCATTTTTCAAGGAGAAGGATGACGTCGGTTCGAGATCGGGCAATACAACCAAGAAACAAAAAAGGAAGCAAAAGGAGAAGGGGAAAGGGAGAGGGGGTAGTGAGCCCACAACAAGTGCCGCTGAAGAGGAGGAACCGTCCTCAATCAACGAACATGGTAACACGAATACAGAGGAAGGGAATACAGGGGAAGCAAGGAGGGAAGAAGGAACAGGAGAGTTGGACAATACAGCAGACGGTGGCACACACCCTGTTTTGTCCTCCAAGGTTGTTCAACCTGATGGCATGGGAATGGCGCAATCAATTCCGGCGTTGCTGTTTGACATACCGCTGCAGGGTCCAGGAGGTTCTGAGGGGGGGTGGAGGGGACAGGGCAGGTGCTGATACGTGGGAGGAAAATATCAACTGGAGCACGTTTGACTTTACGACGGCCAATCTGATCAACAGGGGCGAGGGCGATGGAGAGCTTGAGGAGGACGCCAGGCCATGTTTGCCAATGCCCCAACAGGAGAGTCCTGAAATGGAAGAGGGCTCGTTAGGAAAACGCAGGAGAGGGGCCAAGGACGACGGTGATGATGATGAGGGTGATGGGGATCAACCGAGGATGAGGGCAAGGAGAGGGGTGAACATGAATGTAGACGTGCCTGAGTGGTATGGCCTTTTGAAGGCGTACCTGGAAAGGGATGTGGACTGTGATGAATGGCAGGAGTGCGTATGCGAATGGGCTAAGTGGGAGCGTCGGCAGCTGGTCGATTCGGTTATTGTGAGTAGTAGTAACATTACAGGCAGGGTGAGGGACTGACCTTTCAATTTGCAGCATCGTCTTCCATGCGTCCACCTTCGTCCGAGCGATCTGAGCAAGTGGGGGCAGCTGCCTGCACATAAAAGGTATTCTTCAGCACCGGTAGTGGAAGATGTGGGTGTGCTTGCAGATGAGTGGCTGCACTGGTGGAAGGAGATGCAGCCAACTGTCCGAAAGCACTATTTTGTGGATTACCTACCTGCAACATTGCAAGCGAAGCACAACATTTCATCACTGGAGAAGCGAGGTCCTGCAGGGCTGGTGATGGTGCTTGTAGGCTTGAAGATGTGGGCCACAAGGAGAGAGATGGACGTTCGCTGGGTCACTGCTGTGAAGGACCTAAGAGGATGTTTTGAACATTTCAATCGCAATCGGTGAGGGCCGGGTCGAGCATGATTCCCACGGTTCATTTTGGGCTCGCTCCACTGATGTGGCGATGGCGCCACTTTTTTTTTGGGCATTTTGGGGTGGGTAACTTGATCTACATAATCTGTACCACTTGTTTTCCGTTTACCGCTAATATATGTTTTGGTGTATGTTGTTCACTGATAACATGAGTGATTATGCATAGAAACATGGGATGATCTGCACTTGCATGCTCGCATGACGTTGCGTGACAACAAGAAAGAATTTGGTGCCATCGGTGGTGATCACAAGGCCACCTGATTGGGATCGAAGCTGATGCTATCGTGGTGGGGGATCAGCTTTGGGTTGGGTGGTGATGCCCTTTTAGCGCCTGCCTTGGTTTGTATACAAACGAGGTTGCTATTGCAATGGTTTATATAAAAACCGCGTGTGGCCCTTGCCAGCGGTTTGTATATAAAAACGCCCTCTAAGGTTCGTTTTAGTTCTATAGTTTGGTTGTTAGAGCGCCCTAGTTCGCTACCTGCACATCAACAAGAGTTGGAGTCTACTCAAGGACTGCCAACTTAGAGGCGCAACTGCCATATACCCGAGATTAGGGTTTAGTATGTTAGCCGGATGGTGCTGCTTCAGATCAAATGTCCTACGCTGCAGCAGAACAACCTGGTTTCACTACTGGGCAATAGAGGAGGTTTCCTAGGCACTAAAGGTACCTTATTTCTTGCGCAGCCTCACATTAATCAAGTATATTCAGTGCTAGAGCAGTGGGGACGAGTCCCTAAGTACACAAAGAGATGCACAGCAAGGTTCCAGCACATCAAATGGCACAATGGTGGGTGCAGCACAATAAAGGAGCTCAAAAGACTCTGAAAGGAAAGGTCATTTGCAGAAAGAGATAACCTGGAAAGCAGTCACAAGGGATTTGCCAAGATGGCACTACTCAATTGATGGAGGTCCAATTCCTCCCCACGCAGCTTGAGCAAGAGCACACAAAGGCGGTGGTTGGTATAACTGTAGACTGACCACCCTCGATCAACTTTGGCATTTCATTTGGTGAACCAGAAAAGGCAAAAGGCATCTATTAATAATCACAGTGCAAGCGCAGAAGTGGCGCAGCGGCACTTTGGTGTATCCAATACCCTCTTTTATCTCTTTCTCTCTCTCTCTAGCTGGGGCCTGGACTCTCTATATTTATGACTCTTGTGTACACCTATTTACCAAGCTCCAGTGATTGCGCGGCTCCAGATAGTATATCTACAACAGACTTTTGTAGCATAGTTTTCTCCAGAAAATTACTGCTGTTTTATTTGTGTTATTTTGCATTTGCAATTGACTGGACTTGTGACTTTATCCTGTGTGGTGTGACATTCACTAAGGAAAAGACAAAGATACCTGAGTTGTGAAGTGTTATACACCTCAACCCCCCGGTTTTAGCAAAGAAGAACCTAACCAATCCTTAATACTCACTACTACCCCCACGACTTGCCCTTGATTTTGTGCGGCTTGACTACATTACAAGGCATTGACTTAAGGATCTCATGCAGCTCAACTTATTTGGTTGGGTTGTGTGTGGTGTTGGTGTTTTAGTGGTCTTGCCATTGATACAACCGCATCTCTTTTAGCAAATAATAGTTCACTTTTTGCGATAATAAACTACCAAGTTGACATGGTCTGACTCTCTAAGTACAAGAAAAGACTATGCTATCGATAAGGTTCACGTGGCTTGAGAAGGAAAAGAGAGCTAGTACTATCTGCTCTAGGGACATGAGAGCTGAAGCTACTCGAGGCTGTCAGTTTGAAGCCGCCCCAGTTGTATTATACCCTGACCGGAGAAGCTACCTTAGTTGACACCGTGCTAAAAGTCAGGCGGCTCAACTCAAGCGGCTTCAGAAAGTCTGATACCTTTTACATGCAACTGCCAGGGCACTCAGGCGGCACGACCAGGGAGTCTAAGAATCAGGCGGCTTCACATTAATCAAGTATAAGTGCTAGAGTGGCTTGAGGCGTCTTTTGAAATGATGAAGTCCATGGCTAGTGGCGTGGCCAGGTGGCTATGATAAACTCCAATGCAGCACAAGGAACTGAAGCAGCATGAGTCCTGAGTCAAGGGAATGACACTGTGGCTTTTGATGTGTTTGTTCAAGGAGCACATTTTGAGCAAACCAAATGCAAGGGTTGACTTTGTCTACAATTTGCAATACAATGTTCAGGCTGGACAAATTCAAATTTGCATTGCATGTGTCTGGCCTCCTTCTGCCACCACTAAAACTTTGCTCAACAAGTGTCCAATATAGGTACATTGAACACAAACTGTAAACAAATGCATTACTTGCACCAGATCTGCTCCTAGATGTGCTCATTGAACAAACACATTAAAATCCGCAGTGTGACCAGACCGACCATCGGCATCAGGTGAAAAGGTGCAGGTGACTCTGGACGAGGCAACCGTACCTATCCAAGCAGCTTGAGATTAGCAACAAGAGCAAGGGATGCAGAGCAAGGATGCCCGTCCACTCTCGATCATCAGTTGGCATCTCACGCGGCTTCACCAGAAAGAAAATGGTGATCCAAATTTGGTGTTCAGAGGCATGCCTGACTTGCGCAGCTACAATCTTGGCGCAGCCTCTACCAATACCCGGTTCTATTTCCTCTCTATTTTATGCTTGGACCCTTACTATTGGCTAGTTGCTTATCTATCACATGTGTCTCTCTGTCCATTTTTATATGGCTCAAAGTAGTATGTATACACACTAACTACTGCTTGAGCGGCATCATTGTATCATTGTTGTTTTTATCTTTTACTTGTGTTTATCAACAAATCTATCAAGTTTTTCTGCTCATACTTCACATGGCATGAACTATCAGTCTATCTTGGAACTCAGGAACTTAAGTGGTCATAAGGATCGACTACTTGGGATTAGGAACCTTACTAGCTGTACACAAGGGTACTCCTAGTTTTGTGGAAGTTAACTACAAGAGAACTTGAGAAACCCAGTATTCTTAATTCACTCCATAACCCCCACTTACTTGCACTTTGACTTTGTGCGGCCTTACTCTTACACCGCTTGATGGCACACAGCCTGGGTATAGGTTGTGGTTAGTTAGTTTTTGTGTGTGTTCTGAGCTTGGCAGCAAAAATCTCACCAATGGAACTCCAGCCTACTGCCAAAAGACTGACAAAAACAGACTCCAGGACCTCTCAGGGAAAATTCTGTGCTCAGACTGGCAGTCAAAGAGGGGATGCAGAGAAACCTTGCACAATAGCAGGCACAAGTGCTCCGGGTGCAGAAAGTAGGATCACAGCGCTCAGGGGTGCCCTCGAGCACAGAAGGAATAAGGGGCTGTTGCTGTACAAAGTGGAGGAGTGAGAGAAGCAGCTTTGGGAAGCAGGAATGGCAGCAGAAGAGGAGTTTATTGGGAGAGGTTTGCAAGAAGGCTTTGATGTGGGAATTCCATCTATTATTAAAACATTTACCCCTCTGAACAAAGACTCAGTTACGGAGTGCAAGGAACCTTTTGAGAAGCTCATACAGGCAGATTTTGACAATGGGCGCTATCTGGGCCCCTTTTCCAAGTCCAAGCTCAAGGATCTCATTGGATCTTTCCAAACATCACCGCTCAGCATCATTCCAAAACCAGGGAAACTGGGAAAATTCAGGCTCATTCAGAATTTATCCTACCCACACCCGTTGCCAAAGAGAGACACCGACCTTGTCACATTGATCAACCAGCACATCAATTCTGACAATTTCCCATGCACATGGGGCATCTTCCACACCGTTTGTCTGGTCATATCACAACTTCTGGAAGGCTCACAGGCCACAGTCTGTGATGTCAAAGAGGCATACCAAACGGTTCCTCTCCACAAATCACAGTGGCCAGGAATTGCCATCCGCCTNGGGGGGAGATGACCTCTTTGTGCTTGACACATGCGACTGCTTTGGGCTGGCATCAGGAGCGGGTTGCTCTGGACAGATTGGGGATACTGGAGCTCACCCGCTCAGGCACAAAGGAATTGGCCCCATCTCAAAATGGGTTGATGACCATATCTTTTTCCAAGTCTGGTGGGATAAGCTATAGAGGTACTTGGAGGAAAGGAAGAGGTGGGCATTGGAGATTGAAAGGAATGGAGGGAGGCAACACAATGGCGGAAGGATATGGTTCCGGGGGAAGCCCTCATTGGATGGAACACCTGAAGAGTTTGACAAAGACTGCCAAGCCACTCTGCTTGATCATAGAGAACAGTGCCAGGCAACAGACAGCAAGGATGATCCTTACACATACAGCATAGAAGACATCGACTACTACAGTGATAAGTTGGGCATTCTGTGGGAAAGGGGAAAGATGTGCCATTTGCCATCAAGGTTCCTTTTGTTGGCTTCCTGTGGAACTTGGAGAAATGCACGGTGGGGGTTGCAGGAGAAGTATCTGCAGGCCATCACCGACTGGCTCCAGTCCCCAAGTCACAATCTCGAGGAGACACAGAAACTATATGGAAAGCTCCTTCATGTGTGCCATGTTGTCCCAGAAGGCTGCACTTACCTCACCAACCTGGAGGCCTTCATGGGCATGTTCACTGGTGATTTTTTTATGTTGTGTACCCCCTCCTCGACATACAGAAAGCAACCTTGAGTGGTGGCATAGACAGCTCACAGAAGCAGAGGTCACAAGAAGAATCCCCTTGCATCAGGGAATCCATGATGTCAGAGCTTTCTCAGATGCTAGCTCAGAAGTGGGCATCGGCATCGCTATTGACAACTGCTGGCATGCATGGAGACTCCTACCAGGATGGAAGTCAGAGAGAAGGGACATTAGCTGGGCTGAAGCTGCAGGATTCCTTCTGCTTGCCCTCACAATTGCCAAGTTGTGGCCAGACAGAGAGCCAGAAACCCTCTTTTGGGTTTTCAGGGACAACATGGGCATGGTAGAAGGATGGTGGAATGGCCGGAGCAGGAACTGGCCCACCAACCTCATCTTTTGCACCATACACGGTCTGTGCAGAAGTGAGGACATCAAACTGCATACGCGCTACGTCATCAGTGAAGAGAACCCTGCAGATGGGCCCTCAAGAGGCAAGCTTGGCAGTCCAGACACATTACTCCCCAGCATTGAGATCCCAGCAGAACTTACCCAGTTCATCACAGACTTTGACACACCTCTCACAGCAACTGAGCTATGCCTTTTACGCCAAGGAGTTGCCCCCGAGCCACACAGCAAGCCGACCAGAGATGATGGAAAGCAACGCGCAGCTGAGACCCAAAACGGCAAGACTAATGGCGCTCCCGCCAGTGCCGAGTCACACAAGCGGAAATACTAGCAACACCCACATCCGAGATCTGGACATAAATCCTTCCAGCCAAAGACCGCAGGTGCCAGTGGGGGAGAGATTGCGCCTGTGGATCCCAGTGGGCGCGAGAAATACACTTGACCAACAGAGAAGGCCAACAAACCTAACAAGGGCAGATGTGGCATAAATTAGCACGGTCATTGCAAGTGCGTGGGCAGAGGGCACAAGGGAGACTTACAGGTCAGGAATCCTGCATTTCCATGTATTCTGTGACAAGCGAGGGATTGCAGAACAACAAAGTGTTGAACTTATGTGAAATAGACGCCTGTTCCATGGCGCTTATTACATAAACCTCTATAAATAGTATTACGCAGTATATTCGGTATATAGTAGGTCTAGTAGTATTCTAGGTTCAGCTTCTAGAGCAAAGCGTCATAATGGTGTCAGTATTGCACCTTAAGCACGCAATGCTCAGTCATCCAATGTGCACAGACCACTAGGTGACTTTATGTGACGTTACAGTCATATATTCAAGTAGTATATAAACCATGTAGTTTAGTACGAATAAAGCTCGAAGCACTTTCTATTAAGCAAAGTCAGTAGTACATCCCTCAAGCATCACCCAGTAGCCGATCCATAGTATATGGTATGTCTCAACAACATACTCTCCCTACTTGTAGCTGCGCGACACAAGGACTCGCATTGCCATGCGAGAAATGCTGTCTAACAGTTATGAGCCCTGCGCTTGTCGCTCCGCACTACAACCCTGTCGCTCCACCCTCAGGCTGGACGCTGACTACGTGGGTAGTGTGGATGTCGCTGACAATGTCACTTCATGTGGCAGCGGATCGGCTTATTCGTTATGCTCCATACACCTTACAGCTGGAGACAATGAATAATGCGATTGATTGGATAAATCGGTATCAGGCATCCTGGAATTTTCATCCAGTTGAAGCCTTTCGAATGCCGTTTTTTCTGGGGAACCAATACTACCCTAGCGATATCCTCGGACGCATGTACCCTAATCAGGTTGCGCGTAACAGTACTGACATACGCCGATTGGGAAACCAAATCCGTACGCTGTGTCAGGAAGTTCGAAGAAATGTCACAGCAGTGGCTAGTATTAGAAACCTGTTATCGTCAAATAATGAGAAACCAAGGCAGAATCACAATTCTCCGCCAAGGAATCTGTTACCAAGACGGTCGTCTACTTGTAGACGGACTAATCGTGTCAACGAAGATCAATCAGATCGTCGTAACGCGATTAACTCAGTTGGAGGAGTTCCGTATAATCCACCCGTCCGGTCCGGACGTGGCAGAGGTAATGGACTCCTTAACAGAGGATCACGTCAGCAGGAAGCTTCTACTCGCAACCGCTCCAGACCCTCATCTGGAAGCAATCGTGAGGAACGACATAGGGAGACTGGCACCCGCCATAACCCCATTGATGTCGATCAAGAAGCTGTTTCCTGAGATCCAGGACCACCTTCCATAGACAATCGTTGGGAAGGATTAGCCCCTGAGAATATTGGTCAAGCACTTGCACGCCATTTCTCAACAGGATCCGGAATGAGAAGGACTCCTTCTCCTCCGGAGGGATATGTCATCCCGCAAAGAAGAAGAGTAGACACTCCCAGGCCAATCCCTGCGAGTCAAACTCCTCCATCTGCACCTGGTGGATCTCAYTCTCCAGAAWTTRACTCGGACAAGGARAATCAATCATCGCAGGCACCTGACARGACCCTTGATGGATCTRAYGATCCATCTTGGAAGCTTTAGATCGTAGAGATCCYTCMGGYTCGTTTGGTAACATGGAAACATGGTAACTACGACCGGARGTACRGGTAAAGCTTGTGGCGGCTCATTCTTTGCTTCCATGTGTTATTATCATGGARMATCTGTACAAGTTCGCTGACATCTTNCTTTTNCTAGATGTCGCACTCCAAGACCGATGCCGCCTACAACGCCGTTCCCACTCTCGACGGATCCAACTATWCTMGGTGGGCTCAAACTATGGAGTTRTATCTCCTTAGTAAGAGCATGTGGCAGATTGTKGATGGAAAGATCACCAAGCCTACCGATTCAGAMAAARMGGAGGYTTGGACAGAGAAGTCYGATKCGGCTAAAGGCCTYATCCTTCTCAAAATYCGGGARGATCTTNAGGAMCGACCACATGWAGTCSGACGCTCCTAAGATCTGGRCSGATCTKAAGANCTAMTTATGGAGTAANCNTCCGACTCGCAGATCTTTTCTTGGTTCTGCGAGTGGYWYARGTTYTCYATTCCAGGCTCCCARAGTCCGCAGAAGGAATTCGCACAYTGGGACCTGTTGGTYAGTAAGATGRMAGCMGCCTCYGTSRARATCCCGGAGAAGATCTTGGCYATGCAGCTGGTKGCTACMATGCCRCCRGCYTATKCSAAYATYGTGCCCCTTATGGTGGCCGATATCAACAAAAAGGAATTGACCGTCGAGAAGGTCAAGTCCTATATGCTTACGGAGTGGGAAAGAAAGCAGAAGCCGGGCAAGAAAGCCCTGGCTAACCGCATCTCTGCTGTCCAGCAGAAGGGGAATGCTCCCCTTTTCCACCAGCAGCAGAAGGCTTCGCAGCCAACTGCCTCCTCTTCTAAGCAGCGCGCGGATCAGCCGCAGCAGCAGCAACAACAGAAGAAGGAGAAGCGWCAGCGTGCCRGCCGTTCCAARAAAGGAAAGGGCAAGGGCAAGGCTAAGGCCAACGCTGCCGATACTGGTTCYGACTCYGAGTCGGACRCTCCTAATGCGGACAAYCTTTTCGCWTCCCTYTCCCTSGCTGATCGYATTCAGCCTGCCACCACCTCCTCTGTCGCTGACAAAATGTCGCCGGAGGAYCCTACCTTCAAACGCATCCAGAAAAAYCTTGCYGATATGGCTATTCCYATCGGCAAGAAAACTACCTCCAAGGGGAGTTCTTATCAGAATAACCCTTTCGCACTCCCATTCGAAGTCCAACCGCCGATCAATTCTCTTGAATAYGATCYGGCTCGYTCYCAGGCGCATTACGACGCCGTCCAYACMCCMGATKTCCGWTCMCACTTCGCYTTCCCCCCTCTTWCRTCTCCTCCTCAGGTTATCCCAGGAGTGACTGACGACCTTGGGACTCCTTAYTCCAAGAWTCCCAAGGYTCYTATTGCTTCCGGTTCGGGWTATACCCCGAACTATAYGATYGGWYTSCCWGTRCTTCGMRGAGGAAACTCYAAGAAGKCAWCCGATCCTCGYCYGCCTCCCAAGGCAAAATCKACCGTTACTCTCATWAGCRGTMGAGGGGCYATTTCCAGRACTGTCGCCGAAWCTTYGCCGGTTCAGCARAARGAAACACCCCCATCAGTKTATCCRTGCGTGGAGAAATCYCGCAAGGTRGCAGAATCCCTCGAGGTGGTKAAAACCACCGAGACAATGAAGACGCTCGAAAGAGCAAACTTCGATTCTGATGAGCAAATGGCTCCGACTGATGARGTAGCCATGGTCGAGATGCAGGAAWTAGAAGCAAGGGAWGAGGCCTTGTTTACAGAAGACGAGGAAGATGCGGTCTCCATTTGTTCGGTGCCAGGAAGTCGCAAGAGATCTAGATCTCTTTCGCAAGACTCTGAGAAACCGAATAGTAAGTCCGATGGTCTGGATCCCTCTGTCATCGCTGACTTTGGTCGCACAGAGAARCCCAGACTRGGAACCCATGGCCCTGCCGCCATGCCCGAACTTACYTACGAGGAATTCGCGACAATGCCCTTYGTGGATAGTCCATTYCTCGTGGAAARGTTAGGCATSGGGTATGACGAAACTAACGTMGTACCTGGGAAGGTSTGGTAYAAGGAGAACRTGCAAACKGATGARGTMATAGAAACCGTGTGGAAGAGATCCTTTTGGATCACCGGCCAACTYAAYGACTTCTGGGATGACCAYAAAAAGGGAYWYCATMAAGGGAAAAYCATTCGRTTTGSCCCRGATKCCTATGGGGAGRTTGTCGATAATATCGACATGCAACCAGAMGGYGGCTTTATYAAGCCAGMWGAGTAYGTGGCCGTKTACCGAARCACGGGTCTATATCTTGAYTACGGWAAGAAGCCRATATCGGAACCYCGAAAGGGGTATTACTGGTTATGGCTTCCCGAGAGCAAGATGTGGAACGAGGTGATGAAGCAGACGATCGGCACCTTCACTTACGATGARGTACAGTATCGTCAGGACTGCAGTGARGACTCTATCATGGGAAGGTACGAGTCAAWTTCTCCTCTTYCCWAACTATCATTAACGCGAACTYCTACAGCGGTGACTAGTCATAGCGGTAGTAGTNGTNNATTCTTCGCCTGTACAAGTGCTGAAATAGAATACCTMGTTCTGCGTKCAGATRGTWGTATGAGTGAGAAWATSCRAGGATGGATAGTYGAYTCWGGAGCWAGTCAACACTTCACMAAYRATAGACAAGATCTCGTTGATTATCAAATCATYGAAGGAAAAGGAGTTACTACGGCAACTTYGTCTATTRYGATAGAAGGCAARGGAACAAGTTTCYTAGCCATGTATATCGGTGGGAARAAGTGTGTGATCCGTCTCCATCCTGTYTTCTACGTCTCTAGCTTCAAGGAAAAGCTCCTGTCGCTAGGGTGGTTCCTTCARAACGGTCATACGATGATGGGCGATCAATCTGCRATYGTYCTATTCGATGAGAAYAGKCAGCCCAGYTTRGARGCTGTACCTTATTCTCATGGGCGGACCGTTTATAGGACTCTRYCGGTWRWYGCAAATCCGGTRGACCACTTTAACGCCCAYACTGTCGTGYATTCTGCTAAGTATGAAACTTGGCATCAGCGGATGGGACACCCCTCAGTGGATGTTCTCAGGAAAGCTTCTAAGTTTACAAAGAATTTCCCGAAARATYTGAARATTCCAARAGAACCCGGACTTTGTTCCGGATGCGCAGAAGGAAAGATGACGTCAGCATCATTTCCTCCCAGCTCTACTCGAGCCAAGCATCTCTTTGAGAAAATTCATTCGGATCTKAAGGAATTCCCGATCAAATCGTATCATAAGTATAAATACTTTATCAGCTTCCTTGACGACTTCTCTTCYTATTGTTGGATTACGTTGTTAAAGACCAAGGATGACGCRATTAAGTCATTCCGGCACTTTGTTGCCATGGTCAAAACRCAATTCAACTCCGACATYAAAGGTCTAATGACCGATTTYGGGGGAGAATACAAGTCTCGCGCCTTTGATAACCTGCTCAAAGAGCTTGGGATCAAGGAGCTGGCCTCAGCGCTGAGGACTCCTCAACAGAACGGGAGGGCTGAACGATTAAACAGGACAATAATGGATAAAGCGGAAGCCATGCGGCATTACGCGAACATTCCACAGTCCTGGTGGGAATTCTCAGTGGAACATGCGGTACATGTCTATAATCGAACTCCGATACGGAGATTAGATTTTAARACTCCGTATGAACTTCTTTACAAAGAAACTCCTGATGTATCACACTTACGTGTTTTCGGTTGCCTGGCATGGGTACGGGTTAGTCCCGAAGGCCAACGGAATAAATTAAGTCCGAAGGCTAGACCCATGATCTATTTAGGAAATCGAAAAGGGGTGAAAGGATTCCTTTTTATGCGCATCGCGGATAACACGGTGCAAATAGGAACCAAGGCTATGTTTGATGAACAAGCCTTTCCCAAGTCCAAAGATTTCAAGTTGCCGAAATATACTTCGGTTAAAACTAAGGAATCTCATGACAAATCAGACGACGAGCCATCAGAATTCTCTGAGGAAGAGTCTTTCACCAGAACCCGAAAGAAAGACTTCTCTCGTCCCCATCAACAAAGAGATCAGTCGCCCCTTTCCGACGGGAACGGGAACGCTGACGATCCGCCTGAACGGCCCGCCGAGATACCCGAGGCTAGACCTCAGGGGGAGCCTAGACGCTCCGGCCGCCAGGTAAAACCTCCGACTCGACCAGGAAACGTCTACGGTGAATCGAAAGCACCAACGCAGATTCTGCGTGAGGTATCAGGAGAGAAAGGGTGGACTAAGGCTGTTGGCGAGAAGGCGAAAGCTCCTCCCAAGCCTAAGCAGAAGCAAAAAGGGAATCCCGGCCCGAGTTCTGCACCACTGCTTCCAGAAAATGTACCTCTTCCACCGATACCTGTAGGCGAAGTCGATGACGTTGATTCCTCAGACGGTGCCAGAACAACTCCCACGGGAGATGAGTCCTCATGGGACACATCTGATCGGGCATCAGATAAATCTGATCTTACAAAAGAAAAGATTATCTCCGATTATGGAAAGAGGAAGTGGAACCGTCATGTTCGGAGAACGAAGCGGAGAAAACAGCAGGAACAGAAAGCTACTGTTGCCGACCTGTGCCGCGATNGGGGGAGAAGATTTTGCCAATTTTCTGCTAGCCCAGGCAGTTCCAGAGATGGATTCTGGCAAACTTCCTAACAAAAGTCCACGCGATTGGACCTTTCGAGATTTACAACGGCTACCTGAAGCCGAGAGAAGAGAATGGAGAAAGGCAATGTCCGAAGAGATTGATGCTCTCAAAGGACGCCGTGTCTTCGATCTCGTCGAACTCCCACACGGGAGAAAGGCAATCAAAGGCAGATGGGTCTTTGATGTTAAGTCCGATGGACGTAAAAGGGCCCGGTATGTGGCCAAAGGGTTCTCTCAGATCGAGGGAATAGATTTCGAAGCTTTATTCTCACCTGTTGTCAGGTATGAGAGTGTTCGTTTCGTCTTTGCGCTCGCTGCCATTTACGGATGGTATATGACAGCCGTTGACGTAAAAACGGCATTTCTCTATGGGAAGCTTGATGAAGAAATCTATATGGAACAACCCGAAGGCTTTCATCAAAAGGGTCAGGAACGGAAAGTCTACCGTCTCCGCCGGGCCATTTATGGCCTCAAGCAAGCCGCTCGTGCGTGGTGGCAAGAGCTTGAAAAGTCTGTGAAGAAAATGGGCTTCGTGCGTCTCAACGCAGACTCCGGGATATTCATATTCCGCTCTGATCTAGGGGTTGTCATCCTGATCGCTTACGTGGATGACATTATCTTCTTTGGGAAGAAATCCCTTGCTGATGAGAAAAAGGCTGAGTTTATGCTAAAATGGGAATGCCGAGATCTCGGAACGCCGACCGAGTTTCTAAGCATGCGCATCAAAATAGACGGAGATAAGATTAGTCTTGATCAAACCGTTTATCTTGAGAAGGTTCTAGAACGCTTCGGCATGACTAATGCTAAAGCAGCTAGAACTCCCATGGTTGAGGGTTATTACCCTTCAAAGCATACAGGGCCAAATAACTTGACGCTTACGCGCAAGTATCAATCAGTGATCGGATCCTTGCTCTATTTGATGCTGGGAACACGACCCGATATTGCATACGCTGTTACCAAAATGGCACAGCATTGCGCCAACCCGACCGAAGAGCACTTATCAAAGGCTCTTTATATAATGAAATATTTGGCGGGTACTCGTAACTATTCATTAGTTTACGAAGGACGCAAGGGCATGGCCTTTCGCCTTGAGTCGTACACCGATGCCGATTACGCCCAGGATCCTACGCACAGGCTCTCCCAAACGGGCAACTTAGTCCTCCTCGCGAGCGGCGCGGTTTCTTGGAAATCATTCACTCAAAAATCAATAGCTACGTCATCAACAGAAGCCGAATATATGGCTCTGTTTGATTGTGCAAAGCAAGTTGCATGGCTTCGGCTACTTTTGGGAGAATTAGGGTTTCCAATGAAGGCTCCCACACCGATCTACGTTGATAATCAGGGCGCTANTTTTTAACGCCTCAAATCCAGTAATGGAAAAACGCACCAAACACATTGAAGTGCGCTATCACAAGATCAGGGAGTATGTAGAAGAAAAACGTGTGAGTTTATTCTACATCCCGACCGACGAAAACCCAGCGGATATCTTTACTAAACCCCTTGGACGGGTCAAATTTGAGACTTTCCGCAAGTCATTAGGCTTGGTATTTCACTAAGCATAATAGGCGCTAATCTATTCACTGTGGAATAGAACGCGAAGGGGAGTGTTGAACTTATGTGAAATAGACGCCTGTTCCATGGCGCTTATTACATAAACCTCTATAAATAGTTATACGTAGTATATTCGGAGTATAGTAGGTCTAGCAGTATTCTAGGTTCAGCTTCTAGAGCAAAGCGTCATAATGGTGTTAGCATTACACCTTAAGCACGCAATGCTCAGTCATCCAATGTGCACAGACCACTAGGTGACTTTGTGTGACGTTACTGTCACATATTCGAGTAGTATATAAACCATGTAGTTTAGTACGAATAAAGCTCGAAGCACTTTCTATTAAGCAAAGTCAGTAGTACATCCCTCAAGCATCACTCTATAGTCGATCCCTGTATAACGGTATGTCTCAACAACATACTCTTCCTACTTGTAGCTGTGGCACTGCTGGACTCGCACTACCATGCGAGAAATGCTGTCTAACACTTGTGCTTCAGTGGACGGGGCAAGGACTCGGATCCAGCAGATCCCCTCAGTCTAACTAGCACATCATGGAACCTGTAAGCGGCTGTGTACATGGCCAACCCCTCAGTAACAGATGGGGCGAGTTTACCGCTCTTGACGCGATAGATGCTGGCTCTAGGCATAGCTTCCGACCCATTGTCAAGTAGAAGGTCGGCGGGCTTGTAGACGCCCCACGGGATAGCATTGGAAATCTCGTGGTCAAATCTTTCGAGCCGATGAGCGAATGTCTGCCCGGATGCGTGAGTAGGAGGCGAGAAGGCTCGGGGCTTTCGGCTCACACGGTATGGGCTGTCAACAGGGAGGTGATCTTGCAACGGAGCATCGACAACTGAAGCAGACGTCGTGAATGGAATGAGAGAGCGAAAGGTAGAAGGAGGGCGCTTCATTGTGAGCGATATGTTAACGTTTGAATATCCAACTCCAGTGGCGGCCTGGTCACGATTCCAGTTGCGCACAGCCACATCGAACCATTCAACCTTATCAAATTTAAGTCACGATTGAGAGGACTAGCAACCCGATTGTACTCGTGACCTGTATCAGATTTACGCCCGATCTCGCATGCTCCCGTCAAGTCGTCGAAGGAATGGAAGACATGTCACTTCTGTCACGATCGGTTGAATTGAACGACCCCTTTGATGTCATGGTATTATTTGAATTAGGATTTGCTTCCGTGATTATCATGATCCGGCCTCCAGAGTTTGAGACCATCTGTGACAAAAGGTAGAGCACTCTGGGCAAGTAAAAGCCCAGAGTTCCAGTGCAAGTTCCCAGTTCATTTCAGGGAGCTTTGGTCCGTGCCGGCCCGGTGAGTCACAAAAGTATAATTGACAGCAAGGTAGTCACAAGCGTGACAACGGTTTCTTCTGTCCTACCACATCTAACATATTCCAGCGAAATCCCCTGGGAGGTTCAAGTACGCACGCTATGGCAACCATGACACTGTCTCAACTGTCCCCTCCAGCGAGATCGGTGAGTTTGTGTGCATCGGCACCATTTTGAAATCTGACCACCCTTCATAGTCCATGTGAGCCACCCCCGAAAAGTGAACGCATAACACTGGTGAA
>JANBPK010001152.1:0-21006 GCA_027579435.1 Candolleomyces eurysporus
TTATTCCTAATATCATTCATAAATAATAATCGATCGTCGCGTTTGCTCAAGGTGCCCTTGAAGACTCCGGTTCACTTGGATGATGAATATTCTCGGCCCAAATCCACCTGCTCTAATATACAATCCCTCTGCCCCTCCCTTTCGCGCGCTCGAGACTACATATACTACTTGGATCCTTTTTTTCATATTTCAGTCCCAGAGCTTGAATCCGGGCCCTCCCCTTCCGTTCCACTCACAGTCTCCTCGCGCTTGGGCTTCGGATCCGCGCTTGCTGCCTTTTTCCGTCTTCTAGCTGCAATCGCTTCGAAACCAGCCGCCGCTTGCCTGAAGAGCAAAACCGGGTGGATTCTTGGGGCTACAAATTGAGTAGTCAAGAATCGTGACTACAAGTAGTTGAGAGATATCCTTACCAACACCTCCTTGGGTAATGATAACTTTATTGTTTGGGAGTAATCTCGTCAGTCTGAACAGAAAAGTTGAGCGGTGCGCATCATTGAAAACTAAAGGGAGACAACTCACTCGTCGTCGTTGCTTATAGCGAGTAGAAGAAATCTTGGGGTAATTCGCTTTTTATGATGTCCTTCGGCTGCATTTCCAGACAGCTCTACGAGCTCCGCGATGAGGTACTCGAGGACGGCGGCAAGGTAAACTGAAAGAACATTGATGTCGTTCAGCACGTCCGGCGCTCCAAACGAGTGATCAATCAGAGATGGCGCTTACCAGCCGAAGTGACACTAACCCTCTGGTTATAGGTCACATAACCCATCTTCCTCTTGATACGAGTCACGGGGAACTGGAGCCCGGCCCTTTCCTGTAGCATTACGCGCTTTCGTTTTCCGTAGCCCATTTGAGCGAGCATGTACTGTTGGCCGGCCTTGCCTTTCCCTCTGCAGTCGATAGGTTGGTCGACCTTGCGCCTTAGAGGGAGCCGAGGCGACGAGAGTATTGTGGTACTTACGACTTTCCTTGTCCAACCTAGGAGAAAGGAAGCCGTTGAATGACAGAGTTGAACGAGTGGAAATACCAGCACGGCGACTGCCCACGTCCTCGACCAGGAGGACTCACCATGCTTTCTACAGAGTACGACTTGACCTTGCTGCGGAATGAGTAGCAGAGAGGGTGTACAGGAAATAAGGTTACGATCTACTCTTAAATACCATGGCCAAGAGTTGGATCTGTTGACGTTTTACCCTATTCTGAGGGATTGGAAATTCCAGGGTTATCACAATAGTTAGATCTGACTCTTTACCCTATTTCGAGGGATTGGAAATACCAATACTCCTGCCCTGGCCAGGACCACGTAAAAAGGACGCCACAGACTCAAGAACGCGAAGCTTAATTGACTTTGGCAATCCACGTGACAGGCGCGTCGCAAAGCATGTGACTGTGTTCGGTTCGGTCGCCTCGCGCCGCCGACGACGAGTCCTCGAGTCTATCGTCTTCATCGTCCATTTTTTTTCCGCTCGTTGTTTTCACCACCGGATCTCAGGCTCTCGACTCATCTTGGTACAAAGGCCCGCAAGGATCTGTGTGGCAGTAGCCAAGCGCCTGCTGAGTCCGCAAACGTCGAGGCGCCGCNGGGGGGAAGAGGAGCACTGCACAGGTACGCACTGGAACATGCTTCACCAGCAATGATAACAAGAGGCTCAGCAGACAAAGAATTAGACAATCTAGATCTGCGATACCGGACTGAACCGGACATAGCCTGCCAGACGAACCAGTTACAGTTAATCAATCCCTCTAGAGTGGCCCTTGTTCACGTTTCCCGGTCGGAGGAAGGAGTCCACGTTTCCACATATCATAAGTGATTATAATGGCGGAGGTCACACCAGCTAGACCTTCAATTGCTNCCCCCCATGCCAACATTAACGACTCCAGAAGCGCTAACACCCACCAGTGACCAGGTATGTGCGCCTGTGCTTCCTCTCGTTTGTAGACCCTTTTATTGAATCTGACCTCTGCTGCGGCTCTTCGAGTTAGGTGGTGGTACTCTATGTGGTGCGTCATAATTCCTTCCACTGCAGTCCAAGNAAAAAAAAAACCAACCTCTTCCTGTTAAAAAGATAATCGCAATGTCTGTTATAATCTTCGGCTTCTGGAACGTCCCAGTCGTCCGCAACCTCATTAACCCGCTCAAGCTGTTCACCATCGGGTGGCACGAGCTCTGCCATGTAACAGCGGTGAGTCTACCGCATTCCCATTCCACGCTGCTCCTTGGCACGTCGCTACCCATCCCTGTTTCGCTCCGTCCCCTGCGGCGCTGCGTCCATGCTCTTTGAGAGCTTAGCTGACCTCATTTCCCTTCCCACAGGCGGTCCTATCGGGTGGTCGAATACTCAAACTCACGATCGATCCACACGTCGGAGGGGCAACGATAGTCGAAGGCGGGAGTCCATGGTTCATTCTCTCGGCTGGATACGTTGGCTCGACGCTCCTGGGAGGAGCGTTCCTCATAGCTGGATGGGATACGCTCGTCGCCAAAATCCTCAGCTTCGTGCTCGGAGTGGGGCTGGTGATTCCGCTGGTCCTCGTACGGGATAAATTGTGGGTCTCAAGCCAATCCTGCCACCGGCTCTCCTGCTCACCACTCGCAACTAGGACGATCGTTTTGACCGTTGGATATGAAGCCATGCTCGTTGGGTTCTGGTTCATCGACCACGCGTAGGTCTTTTTTTTCACTAGAACCTTCTAAGCAAGTTCCATTCCTTACTTTCCTTTTTCTTACAGACAAGCCCTTCGGTGGTATTGCCTATTCATCGGCGTCATGAAGTACGTCCTCGTGCCCCATCTCTCCTCCGGCCAAGCTTCCACAGTGTGACTGACCCAAGGCTGTGGACTTAGCGTTCTATTTGTTGTTTGTAAGTAGCCTTTCATCCGCTTTCACTTTCAGGTCCAAGTCCATCTTCGGAGGCGCTATGTGACCGAGTTCATTGAATTGAGCTGACCATTGTCTTTCAGGGGACGTAGCGGACGATCGGTTCTTCCACAAAACGAACGATTCAGACGCCACGCAGTTTGCGCTCTTGTACCCTCGAATACCGGCTCATGGTACGTACCGATCGCTTTACAAATTTAGTAGCTGTGGCTAATGAAGTCGGGCTATGCTATGAACGCAGTTTGGGCAACCTTTTGGATAATCTTCCAGTTGTCCTTTATGGCTGGGTTTTGTCTACTTGGGATCTTTGCATTCAAGGTGCGTTTTAATTCATTCATCCAGCGGGAGGTTCTGGAATTTAATGGAGGTCTCCTCCCGACAGTTGACAAAAGAAGAAATGGATGCACAAGCTGGTACGTTGCCTCGCATCGCTTGTCTTGCGGGAGATGAAATAACTCTGACACGCTTTCCACATTGACAGCGACATTCCTGCCGACACGATAATTTATGACTCTCGACGACGACGATCGCTTGTATGTACCACTAGCAGATTTCATTCCGCACCGGACGGCGAAAGTCTGTCCCCCTATCCTGGACTAACGCCCACCTATCCAAATCCATCCACCTCGCAAGCACCAGCTAGCACCATCAATTCCAACTATCCTAATATGCATAGCGCACAGCGATCTACATACCACATACTGCTAGACTCATCATCCTCTTTCATGACTCCGCACGAGACGAACGATATCATGGACCTTTTGTTGTTTTTCAGTCTATCACTTGTTGTTGAAAAGATGCTGTAGCGCTTTTGTACCTGTGTGCACCACCACAATATTGTTATCGTCGATATTCTCATATCAATCGCATTGCTTTGGAGTGAGTTGGGGAATCCTACCCGGTCCCGTCGTTCGTTGCCCAGTATAATAAGTATGGTTTCCCGATATATGTATGATGCGTGTATGCTAGCGCTATAAGCAGTCCAGGGAGGTGGCAAAGATCGCCTCAAAGGGTGCGGAATCGGTCGGAGTCATGCGTCATCATCTTGGAATCATGGCCGGTGGCTGAGCGTAAGTAAGTTTGTAATATTTGAAGTTGATAATTATAGTTATTTTAAAAGTTTGTGCGTTTCAATTGGAGAGCAGCGTGTTGTTCGTGGTTATCGAAAGCGAAGAGGAGGAAAGCAGGAATGGACGTCAGCGAGTGCCAATGGTCGAATTATTTGCGGGCTGCTCGCCGTATGAGACCCGCCAAAAGCAGTGCGCCGACCGCAGCAGCACCCCCCGCCAATGCCATTCCAATGTAACCGTCTTCAAAGAATGGGGTTTGAGCGTCGTGAATACAGAGTCGATGCAATAACGCAGAAACTCACCGGTTGCAGCCTTCCTGTCTATAAGCTGTCCTAATGACTGTGCCTGCAGATTGGTAGGCTCTTTCTCTCTGAGAAGCCCTATGACGGAGGTCAGGTTCACCGTCAAAGGCAGAAGCAACGCATGAGGCGGGCGTACCATTAAACTTTTTAGCATCCTCATAGTTTCCCATCTTGTAATATCCCAATGCAAGATAGTACAGGCATTCCCGACGTCTTGCAGGCTCCGCACGGTAGATATCTGTATTGGGTATGTGTATTCAGGACAGCACTGGGTACGGCGAACGGGCGGTCGAACCTTGCAGGATGCGCACACCCTCTACTTGGTGCTCCCGTAGGGGGCTCTTGACGAGACCCCAGGCATAGTTGAACTTGGTTTGGGTGGTGACATGGGCCTGAGCGAGTTCCTTCTCGTACTGTGTCCGGAGGACCTGGGACAGAATGAGCAAGACGAATGCGAGAGAAAGCCAGACTGCATACCTCGAGCTCGTCGTATGAGAGAGAGACCTCGGCGTCCGCAGCGTATGGAAGTTCGGTGGGCATTGGTGGAGGATGAGAGGGAGGAAGGGATGATCGGAGTTTGAAAGACAGGTTTGCTCTTGACGCTCACCAGAAATTCAGCGAAAAAATGCCAGACGACTACGGTGAGTGGATCTGCCTCAGTTTTCGTGGTGCAACTCCCCATATCCACCCGACCTTCCCCTGCACCATGCCTNCCCCCCCTTTCCCCCCTTTCTTTGCAGCTAGCTAGCAACCTTCTCTCCTCGAGTTCAGGGCCTCCCCATGCAGCATAGTCTCCCACCCACTCGCAGGGCAACACACCCGAAAATCGTTTACTAACTAGCCTCTGTCATCCCATTTCCTCTCTCTTTTTTATCTAGAGCGTTTCTCCCACCGTGAAGAGCGGTACCGTCCGTCCCGACACGAAGACGGCCACCGCGACAGGGAGCACAGGGGCGACAGGGACCGCGACCGCAGCGACCGCTACGGCGACAGAGACAGGCGAGACGACAGACGCGAACGCTACAGAGGAGGCCGTGACCACGACGACCGACACTCCTCGAGATACGACGACGAGAAGCGCCATGACCGCCGCAGGAGGGATGACGACGACCGCCGCCGTGATGACAGAGATGGCAGGCGTAGAGGCGGCGGAGGGAATCGTCGCGATGGCACGCCCGAAAGACGCTCCCCGACTCCTGAAGGCCTGCCTCCATTGTCGCAGAGGAAGAGAAAAGCGAGTGGTTGGGATGTCCACGCCCCAGGTTACGAGCAGTACACCGCCCTCCAGGCCAAACAGACAGGTGAATAGCTACATTCTCGGAGTTTTGGAACCAGCATTCTAACTTTGTCTCTCTCACAGGCTTGTTCAACCTTCCTGGAGCCAACCGAACCCAAATTCCGCCTATTCTTGGTATTCCTGGTCTCCCACCTCCAGTCCCTGTCCCGACATTCGGCATGGGAATTGGCGTCAACCCCAACCTCTCACGCCAATCTCGACGATTGTATATCGGCAGCATCACGCAGGATGTGAACGAGCAAAATCTTGCAGATTTCTTCAACGAAAAGATGAACGAGATGAACATCGGCACCGGCACTCCTGGCAATCCTGTGCTTGCAGTGCAGTGCAATTATGAGAAAAATTACGCCTTCGTAGAGGTGTGCATTTCTCTTCCAACCAGCTACCTTCCTTTCCTGACTGTTTCTGTCTTAGTTCCGAAGTGCTGAAGATGCAACCGCCGCCATGGCCTTCGACGGGATCATCTTCATCAACGGGCCCTTGAAAATTCGACGACCCAAGGACTATGGCGGTGAAAACGTTCCCGGCTCTCCTGGAATCCACGTCCCTGGGGTCGTCTCGACCAACGTCCCCGACTCGATCAACAAAATCTTTGTTGGTGGTCTCCCTACCTATCTCAACGAAGAGCAGGTTATGGAACTACTCAAAAGTTTCGGAGAACTCAAGGCTTTCAACCTTGTTAGAGAAAACGGCAACGGCCCTTCCAAGGTTCGCCAAACCACCTACCCTACGTCTTTCCATTTACTGACCATCCTCTCCAGGGCTTTGCATTCTTCGAGTACGTGGACGCCAACGTCACTGATGTTGCGATCCAGAGTTTGAACGGAATGGAACTGGGCGACCGCTACCTCGTCGTCCAACGTGCATCCGTCGGCGCCAAAGCTGACGGTACCGGCATGCCAGGCCTCCCATACGACCAATTCCCTGAAATCCCTCGCCCTATCATGCCCGCTGGCCAGGAAGTCACCGACGCACGCATCCTGCTCATGTTGAACATGGTGACGGCCGAAGACCTCGTGGACGACGAAGAGTACGGCGACCTCTACGAGGACGTCAAGGGTGAATGCGAGAACTACGGCGAAGTCGACGACCTGCGGATTCCGCGACCCGTCAAGAAGGATAAGGGCAAATGGGGAGACTCGCAGTTGACGGCTGCAGAGGCACAGCGCGCGGATGAGGCTGCTGGAGTGGGTCGTGTTTACGTCAAGTTCAAGACGACTGAAGCTGCGAATACGGCTCTGAACTCTCTCGCCGGGAGGTCATTTGCCGGGAGGTCGATTATTGCGACGTTGCTTAGCGAAGAGAGTCAGACGACGCCTCCGCTTACGATTATCTTTGCACCTCAGCCTGAGGCTCCTCCACCCTTGCCTATGGAATCGTAGTAGTGGTTTTGTTTTGTTGTGGCTGCTATTATTTAATTGCTGGTGCTGGTGTAGCTTTGCTTTGCTAGATAACTCGTTGGACTCGTGCTAATCGACTGTGCTTTTGTGTGTATGTATGCAGCCCGCTGGCCAGCAAGGGTGAAACATGATTTACGTTGTACAGTCAAAGATGGAAACAGAGTTCTTCCAGGGAAAAGATCAAATATCATATGTTCCCGAACTGTCGGTCAAATGTTTGCATGAGTTGAGTGGGCGGGGACCTGCATCTGTTAGATTCGAACCATAACTATGTGGCCATTCACCCCCTCCAACGTTCCCGTCATCGAGGCTAAACGTGCTCAACGAGCTCGAGCGCTCGAAAGCGCTGGTGTCGACAACGCTGCTAGTGATCACGCGCAGTATTACGGGGCTACAGGTGTGTTGTGCATTGGCCTCCATGAACCACGCGGTTCGGCGCTGACTCCAACCTCGTATCGTGTAGCCACGCAGATCGTTGCTCGCATTCAGGCNGGGGGAATGGACGGCTTCGCAGGTGCTCGAGGCTTATATCGCTCGTGCGGTGTTCGCACATTCCAAGACGAACTGNTTTGACCGAAGGTATGTTTTCGTGTTGGCCTCTAAATATCCTCTATGTCATAACCTCTTTTCCCTCTTCAGTGTTCTTTGAGCGCGCTAGAAAGCAAGCTAAAGAATTAGATGCAGAATTTGCTGCAACANGGGAAACTTAGGGGCCCCTTGCATGGTGTACCCGTACGTTCGGCTACATCGTATACCCTATTGACCACCATCTAACCGAGAGTGCAGATTAGTATCAAGGACCAATGTTCGTACACTTTCTCCTGCGTTCTAACCGACGGCCTCCTTACTCTTCCTTCCAGTCGAAATAGAAGGCATAGACACCACCATCGGCTTCACACAATGGGCCAACAAGCCAGCTACCAAGAACGCAGACGTACGTCTCTCCCTCCCCATTCCCACCCCAAGAATCTCAGCTAACGATCATGTATCTATCACCCCCAGCTAATCAACACCCTCCTCTCCGCCGGCGCCATCCTCTACGTCAAAACCAACATTCCCCAAACCATGCTCGCCTTCGAATGCTCCAACCCTCTCNTNGGGGCGCAGCCTCNACCCCTACAGCGCCCTCTACACCTCCGGCGGCAGCTCCGGCGGCGAAGGCGCCTTACTCGCAATGGACGGTTCCGCCTTGGGCATCGGGTCAGACGTCGGCGGGAGNCTTCGTATACCCGCAGCCTACTGCGGTGTATACGCCCTGAAACCAGCTTACGGGAGGATATCGTACGTCGGCGCTCGAGGSCCCCGTGTCTGGATTCGACGGGGTTAAGAGTGGGGCGGGGCCCATGGGCAGGAGCATGGACGACATAACGATGCTTGCGAAAGTCCTGTTCGGGAAGCAGGGTGCGCAGAGGGATGTCGCGCCCGCTCCGTTCAGAGAGGTCGAGATCCCCAAGAAACTCAAGTTTGGGTACTATACTTCTGACGGGTTTATCAAAGCGTCCCCGGCTTGCAAGAGGGCGGTTTTGGAGACCGTAGACGCGTTACGGAAGCAAGGTCATGAATGCGTGGAGATCTCTCTTCCGGATAGTGAGTATATTTCACACCATGTCTCTGTTACATGACATACTGACGCGAAAAATGAATAGCTTCGATTGCTACAAACCTCTTTGTCGGATTGACCTCTGCTGACGGGTACAAGACATTGCTCAGCCACCTAGGACCCGACAAGAAGGTACGCTGCTTTCGTTCACCAAGTACCGTTCCTACCTAACCCAATGACTTACAGGAAGGTGCCCTGTTCCTGGTTACCCTCGGCCCTAGACTACCTTGTAAATTAATCACCCCTTCTCTTCATCCTTGAACACTTCTGACTGATCTACGTCTCCAGGGTTTGTCCGAAGTATCGCGGGCTGGGTGCTGGAAAGCATCGTCGGGGACAAGATCTTCGCCTCAGCCTTGAGAGCCTCCAGGGCGAAGTCGGTCACGGAATACTGGGCCCTCGCCAGCCAACGCGACGCCTTTATACGGGATTGGTATTCACAAGTCTGGGACAAATACAGTCTGGACGGGATCATCGGCCCTGTGCAAGCAGTCCCTCAGCTACCTCACGGGTAAGCAAGCCGTTGCAAGCAACCTCTTCTGAGAGCACTGGCTAACGGGAAGTTTAGGGGATGCGACAACTATTCCGCTCTCGCCACCGGTACGTTCCTGTACAACATCCTCGACATGCCAGCAGGCTCCGTCCCTGCGACTCGCGTCGACCCCACCAAGGACGCTCTCACAGAGGACTGGGGAAAGGAAGGGGGCCATGGTTCCAAGGTGTTCGAAAAGGGTATTTTCTATGGGCCCAAGAAGTTGTACGACCCAGAACTTTCAAAGGGCATGCCGGTCAGCGTCCAGGTGATAGGCAAGAAGTGGGAAGATGAGAAAGTGCTGGGGATGATGAAAGTAGTTGACGATGCGTTGCAAGGGGAAAACAAGGAGCGTAACTTTGGGCCGGGTGCTTGGGACCGATACCAGGAGAGTTTGGAGAAGTAGATACGTGGTAGATTCATGTATACCCAGTTATTTAGTTACACGGACAATGTCGGAATCTCATGCAGTCGGTCGGCCAGCGCGCCTGTCTTCCTTTCTCTGCTGAATCTAAGGGGAACATGTCCAGTGAGCGAAGAGTGGTGTAGTCTGGGCACTCACCCAGGTGTTCTTGCACTCCCTGTAGGCCTGAAAATACTCCAAGCAAGCATCCCTATCGTAATTATTGCGGTTGAGGCAGTCCATTGAGGCTTTGGACGCCTCTGCACATGGACTGGGAACGGTGTCAGTTGACAGTGCCAAATGCAAGCTGGATTGGTTGAACATACTCGGCGAATTGGGAGGGCACCCGCTTGCTCTGCTCGACTACTTTTTAACGTGCAGAGGCAAAGGCAAGGAGAAAGACTCACCGCAAAGGTCTTTTTGTAGTCCGCCGGTACGGTGGTATCGCTGTTAGCACTCGACTCTGACATGGCTGAGTCCAAGCCAATCATCATTACCTAATCATGTCTTCCTCTCTTCTCTCCCCTCTCCAGGATGCTCATTATTCCACTCGCACACCTTTACTTTGAGGATGACCGTCGTACTCCCTGGTCATCTTTCGACAGTCGATTACATGTCACGAGGACAACGTTTCCGTTTTCGCTATAATCCGAAACGTCTCCAAGACGCTCACAGCAGGCACGATGCGCTTAAGGAGACTGGCGACCTCATTATGTTTGTGCCTCCTGGCTTCCTGCCCTCAGCGCACGCGTCCGGAAACGACGGCGGTTTCACAAGCGGCAGCCTCCTCTCCCCTAGATCTGGAGCAAAGTGGTGTCAGGTCTCATCCTTGAACGGCATTGTCTGGCGACCTACAGCTCGCCTATAATGCTACGAATTCGAAGACTGCTGATATTCTAACTTCCGAGCGTCCCGGGTATGCTTCATCACCATCCCTAGATCCTAGTAGTAACCCGGATTAATCAATCAACGCCCTCAACTTCCTTGTTCTGAGGATGCCCACAGTTTCGAATGATGAGTGAAGATACTTGCACATGAGTCTGAGATCGGCGGCCTGAACTTTTCTGCTCTTCCTCCCTGCATGCAAGCGCTTTGTGTTACACTCTAAAATTCCAACGCGTTGCAACAAGATAGATAGCAATATGTAACACAAGATGCAGTAGATTACGGCGGTATAATAGTGTAAGATTATGTAGTCCTGACGTCGTGCTGTGTGGGTATCGCTCTGAAAATGCAGATGTATGTGACAAAAAAGGTGTTACCACGAGTACAAAATCTCAACTTCGACCTCCACCAGGAACCCAAGTCCTCCAAAATGTCATAGCCTCCATCTTGGACAAATGTTCGGTCTTGTTCAAGCTTTCTACAAGCCTCAAGCCAAAGGCAACGTAATCATCAAACGTTTCGGTGTGCTCAGTCATGTTCTGTCACGAAACAAAAAATATCAAACACTGGGAGAAGCGATGAACAACTGAGGCACTCACCACAAGGTTGTTTCGCATCACAGAAAACGTGTTTTTGATAACTAGCCTCAAATTTGATATATCCAGATTACCACTAGCAACGGAAGCGTCGAGGTTGTTGAAGATCGCTGCAAAGAGACCAAAGATGTTAGCAAACGACTGTCTGGAGTTGCAGAATGGCTAGTCCTTACTTTCCAATACACCAACCCGGCACTCGATAAATTGATCCTTTGTAAAACGATACACCCCAGAGTCGGGGTCGGGTGGTGGAGGCAACGCAATCTGGCATCCTTGCAACAAAGGATGCTGCAACTGATCAACAGAGAGAAAGCGAGAAGCGTAGAGTTTGAACAAGGACAGAGTCCAATCGTTGACAGAGACCAATGCGTGGAAGAAGCTTGCTAAAAACCGCTCTTTGAGATCGAGAGAAGGGGCCGCCGACTACGAAAACGAAGAGTAATTAGCCTGGAGGCTTGAACGATGAGTAGGTGATATACGGCACCTGGTACACCATCGGACAACGTTCCAAGATCGAAACCCAAACAATCACGTCAAACTTCCTCTTGAATGGCTCTGAAACACTCTGGACCTTGTCTGCCTTCGTTTTCTCTTCGAGGACACTTTTTGTCAGATCTAGGATACCCTTCATCTCCTTAGACGCGGTCAGCCTCGACGAGCAATTTCAAAGTTTCAACAACTCACTTGCTCCTCCAGACCAGACAACAGCTTGCATCCAACCCAAGTAGAGCAGAGTTTAAGAGCTTCCACAAGTTCTTCCTTCACTACACATTCCTTGAAAGCCCGATAAGCAAGCCAATTGATGCGAGTATCCGAGATAGCCTGTTTGAGAGGTGCAGGATCTGGCGCAGAAGGACTCGGAGGAACGTCTCCGGCCAACGCTTCTGGAATATCGCCGCTGGCCCAGTCGATGTCCGCAAATTCATTCCCAAACAAGTCTTGACTTTCCTCTTCCTCTTCAACTTGAACGACCTTTTTGGGAACGGCCGGGCGGGGAGGAGGAACCGCTTCGTACCAGCGGTCAATGGCCAAAGCCAGAATCCTGCGGGCGTCATTCTGAGCTTCTGCGTCCTCTCGGGCGACATGGAAAAGAGGTTTGAGTGCAGCTAAAGAGAAATTCAACAAAAAATCAGTACCGACTATCTGCATCAGCAACCTTCGCAAGAAAGTCGGGAGACGTACTGATCAAACTGGGTTCAGGCGCACCCGGGATCTCATAGAGTTTGGACACGGCCCCGAGCAACAACTTTGCGAGCAACTTCGTCCGACCCAATTCGTTGTCCTCATCAATCTTCCACTTGTTCGCGAGACATCCGGCCATCGAATTCACCCAAGGTGCGAGCTTTTCGATGCTCAAGTCCGGTTCATGGTGAATAATGAACTTTGCCCAATAATACAGACTCCGAATGAGCATAACCCGTGTCTGGAAAGTCGCTTCGGCAAAGTCGATACTGTTACGGACTTGGTTGACTCTCGATTCATAGGTCGAAGGGTTGACTCGAACACCAACAATCGCAGCGCATATCCGGTTGATGATCATCGAGGTATCCGCAACAGTCATTGTATCGAACTGAACTGCAGAAACCGGCTCCGACAGGGAAATTAACTTCTTGATGCTGAACGGCTTCGCGGATTCTTCCTTTGAGGCTCTGAAAATGAACTTGAGCAAGACGACGTAGGCCGAGTCTTTGGGATCGACTGCAGAGAGACCGTCGACATCTGGGTGGCGAAGGAAGCGGGGGAATTCGCAGACCTCATCTTCCAAGCTGACGAAGCGGCGAGGTGCGAAGACCTTGTCGACGACCAACTTGACGAGGGAGGAGACATCCAGGATCTTCCAACCCCATCGTTCATTTAGGATGAACCATCTTGAAAGCAGGTGGCGAATATAGTAGTCCTGTTCCAGCGTCTGTGTTTTCATTTGCTTGAATGTCCCGTCGCAGAGGAAAGTGACAACCTCCCATGCGGCTGGAAGATTGGGTTTGCTTAATGCCATCCCATTAATTGAGAATTGAGATAGCGCGCAGAGGGAGAAGGTTGCCTTCCAGAGGTTTTCGAAGAGTACGAAATCGGGTTGATTTTCGGAAAATGTTTTGAAACATGAAAGGACAAATTGCCAGAAGATGTGGCCGCGCTTCCTAGGATGACCCAGCTGATCGTACTCCGAAAGGAGGTGAATCAGGCGTACCCACATTTGTGCGGAAAAGGTAGGGACGGTGACCTCGGATAGCGCTTTCGTCTCCAAGTCTTCCAGCACTGGCTGCATAGTTTTGTCGAGTCCCAAAAGGAGGAGGTGATGGATAAGAAGTTGGATAGAGTCAACAACGGGGGATGCGGCGAGGTCTCCACGGTCATTCAGGATCTGTCCACCAATTCGAGCGGTCAATTCAACGGCAAGCCAATGCGCTTGGAATAAGGGTAGATCAAGGGCGTCCGGGGACGATAGCTGAAGGCTCTTCAGGCGAAGAATCAGGCGGGTTACTTCGGTTCCAATGGCATCTTTCACATCGGAACGACTGTTTTCGTCCAGCTGGGGTAGTCGATGTGAAATTGCTTGGCCGAGGTGATGGATAATGTGGGTCCAATCGTCCACTCGATCCAGTTGGTCGGGATCGGGGATACCGGAGGCGAAATCGAACATGTCCTCGCAGGCTTTCTTCACTGATTGAGAGATATCGTCAATAGTAGCATCGGGCATGATTCGGTATGTGTGGAGGTGAACCCGGAGGGGAACCAATGGGGACAGCTCGGAGGCAGGGTTCACGGCCAAGGTCAACTCGCGCAGCCAACCCTTCCGAATATAACTCTCCGAATTGAAAGCATTCCCGGACCTCAGAAATGGAATTCCTGAGTCTTGCACGACAGAAATCTCGTCTACGTCTTCATCCTCGTCAACTGCGATAGGCGAGTATGGAGGATCATTGTCGTCTGCAAAAAGGTCGAGGCGTCCAGCAGGGCTTGAGCGCGATTGTCTTGCATCCCGGGGCGCATCGAATGGTGAATTTCGATCAGACGACGGGGCACGGCGGTGTATAGGCCCATCCCATTGTCGTACTTTCGGTTGCAGGAAAAGCTCGTTGGAAGGTCCTGCGTCCACCTCTAAATCACCTGGGAGGAAGTGGCGAGGCTTGCTTGCAGAAACTTTGGCCTTTCCACCTTTTTTGGGTTTGACGAGGGTTATGCCATTGGCCTTCATGGCAGCTCTACGCGCCTTCTCCTTCTGACGCTTTGCTCTCTGTTGAGCCTCCCGACGAACCACCTCGGGGTCAACATCGTCGGCGTCCGTGCCACCATCCGTAGAGTCATCGTCGGCGTCACTCCCGTACCCCATAGAAGATTCACGGGGACGAGAGGTAGAAGATGCTGCACGGTTGTCTCGTCGTTGGCGAGATTTCTTCCCGGAGCCTGTGTCATGGCCATATCCGTCGAAGTTGCTGATCAGTGCTTGATGCTCATGGCCCATCCCCCGCGCGCCCGATGTCACGATATCGTGCTTATATCCCGACTTTTTGTCCATCCACGGTTTCTTGCCCTCCGATTTCGATCTCCTTTTGCCCTTGGGCTTTTTCTTTTTCTCTCGGTCGCCTTTCTCTTCGAAGACACGAGTCCGTTGGAGCATATAATTAATCATCGTTGCCTCGGTAAATGTTCCAGGCCTCTTGACCACGAACTTTCTGATAGTCTGATCGTCGACGGCCTCGAGGTCGGATTGGTCGGAACTGTCGTAATTAACCAAACCAGCCACCTTTCCCTTCTTCTTTTTCGGGGGACGCGAGGAGTTCGCGCTACGAGAAGGCTTGCTGGGCCCAGGAGAGCCAGGAGGTGACCAGGCAGGCTCAAACTCGAGGACTTCGGGGTTGTCCGACATCTCGAGCTCACTTTCCGAATCTCCTCTGATATCCCTCATATTCCCGCCGTTCCCAACTTTGCGCTTTCGAGATTGGCCTGGCAAGAGTGGGACTCCATCATCATATGAAGGAACAACAGGCTTTGACTTCCTGGAGGGACCTTGGGCCTCTAACAGTGATATTGCCAGTCCAGGAGGCATGGTTTTACAGAGTGTGTGCACCGCTTTTCTGAGTTTGCGTTGCTGGGATGTTTCTTCATCGGATTCGGAAGATTCACTAAGAACAGGAGATGAGGGGCGCGAAGGGGCCTCTTCCGAGTCCGAAGAGACGGAGATCACATCCATTGCGTCGCCGTTTCTATTCACACCGTGAGGCTCGGTTTTGACAGTGCTTGCACGTTCTTCGTCGGATGGTGGGCCATTGCCGTAGAGATTAAAGAGATAGTCTCCATTGTCTGTAAGCCAAACAAGTCAGATAACAGCTCCCATTCCGCAACAACATGCATATCTTACCAGGATCCTGGGTAGAGGAGGCGCCCGAGGGACCTGCATCGGCGCCGGTGTTGCCAGGGACAGCAGTACGTTTCCTTACTTCCTCCCTCTCAGCCCTTTCCTTTCGTTTCCGTTCCTTCTCCCTCTTCCGCTCCTCCCTCTGCTGCCGCCTCCGTCTCCGTTCCTCTTCCAACTTTGCTCGTGCTTCTTTCTTCCTAGCCTTTTCATCCTTCTCTCGAGCCCTCCTTTTTCTTTTCTCTTCCTGACTCTCGTCAAGTTCATTGAGAATATCATCGGCAGAACGTGGCTGTTTCTTCCTTCGATCACGCGAAATCCTGTCCAGATCTTCATCTTCCGCAGGTGGAACAAATGCTTCGTCCTGAGTGCCTTGACCATTTCCGTTCTGGGGGTCGTGGTGACCGTCTCCTCTAGGAACGTTCCTGAGTTTGACTATGGCTTCAGGCATAGCCTTCAACTGGTTTCGATATCGAAGGTCTTCCAGCGTGAAAGGTTGCTTCTGTGCTGCACTCCTTTGTCGCAAAGAGTACCTGGAAGTTTCGGCTTCTTGCATTTCATGTACAACGGCAGGAATAGGTTCGTCTGGAGGAGACTGTGCAGGCTCCGATTGCTCGTGAGCTTCGGGAGGAGGGGTTGGAGGCGGAGACGGGGAGGGATCCAGGAGCATTGAGCGACTCGCAACGCTGGAAATATCGGGTGAAGAAGGAACGGAATCCAGTTGCATTGAGGTCGACATTGGGGAAACAGGGGCCGTTTCGGATCGTTTGCCCGGTGAAGAGAACAGAGAGTTGATATCGTCACCTCGCTCATCGGCGAATAGGTCTGCAGTATCCGGAGGGTCAAACGTCTGTGGTTGTGATGACACAGGCTCGACGTTCATAGACGAAGCATCGCCGTTTTCAGGTTGCCTGGCTGGCAAAGAGAACAGCAGTTTAGCGTCAGGATCTCGCTCTTCAGCGAAGAGTCCCCCGCGATTCGGCAAATCATGCGCCTGGGACCGTTGTGAGGGAGAAATTACGCGTTGGGGTGAAGCACCATTGGCAGGTGAAGATATTTTCGACGAGAGTTGGGTTTGCACAATAGATGGAGAGCCCAAAGGGGTCGTTGAATGCTGGAAAGGGGATGGTAGATTCGGACACGGAGTCAATGGGATGCCAGCCAGTGGTGTTGCTTTTAAAATGGGACTACCCAAAAGGAGTGGATCTTGAGAACCGTCTACCACTAGTTCAACATCAGGCTCTCCGGTAGAAGCTTCGCGAGTGGTCGAGGGTGAATCCCACACTCTCGTTGGTGAGGTATTGTCGATATCAAGCGTGGTCGATGATTGGGTTGGAAAAGGCGCTTCAGAGACAGAATGAGGCGGTTTTTTCTTTCACTGGCGTTGATGGGAGGCTTGGTGTCGAGAAATCTCCCTGATGGGTTAGCTAGAGTGAAAGTTAGGTGAGATGAGATGGCCAACGAAAGGGCGAGTTCACTTTGATTCTTTTGTTAGGATGAAAATAAGCATCTTCTCCTTGAGTATCCCTTTTTGTCTGTGGGCTCCGAAGCCTGTCTAGTTCCTCGAGCTCTTCAACATCTGAGGTCTCAACGTATTCGTCATCGGAGTCCATTCGCGACCTGTTCTGCTATTAGCCCGACTGTGTAACCAGAGTCGTTCAGAGGCGTACACCACCTGAGCAGTCACGAATTCCCTGCCGACCACCTGTAGGAAAGGTGCCCACGCTGGCTTTGGCAAACGCGCTCTGAGGAGTCGACGATCGAACGGAAACCAAGCGGAAGACGCGTGACAGATGTCATGCTCACCTGACCGTGACACCTCGTTCCGCGTCACATCGAAGAGACTTGAAGCTTGACCGGCTGCACCTGGCCGCACCGCAGCAATGGTTGGGCGCTTGATTGTCCTCACACTCACCGTGGCAGGGAACCTGCCAAAGAACTGCCACCCGTCAGCCCATCCTTATAAACTGCTGTAGTACCAACGTCCCAAGCAACCCTTCTTTCTTCAATGCCTTCATCTCTTTCTCGAGTCTTCAAACGACTGTCCCTCGGTGCAAATAGGTCTCCTAAATCAAGGCCGGGCCTCGAGAGCCCAACTCCCAGGGGAATAGTAGCATCTCAAACTCTGAATGCCTCGGTGTGTTATTTCTCCCTGGTCCGGTTCTGTTCCTTTGCTGAAACGGTGTGTGCACAGTATGGAAAAGTCGAAGAGGTGGAACCCGAAGGTCATTTACAATCAATATGTAATGCATCGCCCCCAGCCCCAGGTACAGAGGTAGGCCGAAGCACTCTTTCGATGTCACTATCACTCATTAGTCGCAATTCGAGTTCAGGACGGTCTGACGAGCCTACCTGGCGAACTAATTGACGCCATTGCGCTGATGCTGGATCGTCGGACGCACAGAAGCCTTTGTTTAACAGCGAAAGTGTTTGTGCCACATATGCAACGCATTCTGTTCCGCAGCTTCAAGATTGATTTTCCCCACATATTTGTGAGGAGGTTGTGGGAATTCGTCGGCACCTTCATGGGATNCCCCCCATCTTCTGCATTACATCCGAGAGTTGTCGCTTGTCTACAGCCACAAGACGCACCAACCACTGATTGGCTCTGATATCAAATCTATTCTGCGAGGCATTGATACAGTTGTCTATCTTCGTATCCACTCAGACGGGGCCTCGCATTACGCTGGACTAGTCTCATTTCTCACAGAGTGGTTTCCCAATATACCCGTCCAGAGACTCCATCTATCCAATGTTTGTCTTCCCCCTCACCTCCTGTACCAGCTCAAACACCTTTGTAAACTCGACATGAACTCGATGTCGCTTACAAACGACAACTTCCAGCCACTTCAAGATTTGGAGCTTACAGCACTATCGATAGACGATTCCTCACCAGGGTCTAGCTTGATTTCAACCCTCAAAAGTGGGCTATCAATCAATCCAGACGCCCTGCGTTCGTTGGACCTTTCCGGAGCGTTTGGTCTCGTTGAACATTGGCGGTTCCCACTCGCCGGATTCAGAAACTTGAGATCGTTGGTACTTTTCCCTAGAATCAACCGATTCACGGGAGCGATCCGAGCTCCAGAATACCGTTCGTATCCTTCACAATTTTCCCTCCCATTCTAAAACTGAAAACCCTTACTTGCAGGAAAACCGCTCTTCGATTTGTCAACCCTTACCGAGCTGGAATGCCTTGTCATAAAACTCGACTTATTAAACGACAATATGCAGTTAAATTTCGACAGAGACATACCACAACCAAATCATGGATGGGTCACCGATGTCCTGAAGAGTGCCTCCAACCTCCCACAGCTCAAAAAGATTGGATTTCAAATGCATTTTCAGAAAACGTGCAAGGTTGCGCGCTGGAGACTTGGATGGGATACCTGGCAGGAACTCTTTATGGACGTAAGAGGGTGGCCGGCACTGTGCCAGTTGGATTTCGTTTGGCATGTCCAGGACGTCACGGCCAGGCTGCAGGACCCAGAGGACTGTGACGATTCGAGGCTCTTCTTACGACATATATTGAGCGAGGTTGTAGGTCATCCAAAAATTAGGGTCACATCGTTCATGCCTCGCGGAAACCAGGTCGTTTCTATATCAAAACTGTAGTAGATGTTTCATTTGTTAATACAATACGGATTCCATGTATTTACTTGTGACATGATAAGTAGGCTGATATTTGGCTCTGTTATGATCGCAAGCCATTACCCTCTCGGACTGTTCCCAGTTTCAATGCTCGGTCTAATTGCAAGTGTCCGACTTTCGTTTGTTGTCTCTTCATTGCTCTGTAGCATGCCTGTGCCCGATGCCAGGACGCGGAATAAGATTAGCTTGAATCCCTCGAAAATCTTATCCCCGTCGTAAGTTTCATTTCTTCCATTAGAGCTAGGCTGACGCGACACGTTGACCTTCAAGTCTCCCAAAGAATGCTTTACCCCGCATCCTCCTCGCAAATGTCCTGTTTGTTGTCGCCCTCAAGGCTACGAAGGAATGGCTATTGGACCTTGATGTTGGTGTACTATGGGTCCTTATGAGAGTGCTTGCGTGTGGTGGATTCGGTGTCTTGGTATGGGAGGTGACAACCGGACAGATTGCGAAACGCAAGTCAATCGAGGTGCGTAGTAATTCTAGTCTCTCAGAACTCATATCTCAAACCTCTTCCAGTGGTCTGCACTTGCCCTGGCCTCCTTTCTGCTGTTTGTACAATACGGATCCATGTTCGTGGCACTGTACAGGCTGTCGTCGACCAGGTGCGCTCATTCAACTCGCACGTCCACGTTCAACTAATTCAATTGAGTCAGAGTCATCCTCTTCACCCACTTCGCCACATATTGGATATCCGCGTTCACCCGCTACACCTCAACACGTAAAGCACTTACAATCCTCGCTGCACTTATTATCTCAGTCCTTGCCGATACTCGCTTCGCCCTCCACACCGTCTCCAAATTCGCTCCTGGATACGGAGCTCTCCTCGTACACGCGCTGTCATCCGTCGCCGTCGATCATACGGTCGGCGTTCTTGTCCCCTCATTAGGCTCGACCTTCACCATCGCATTCACCACTCTCGGGGCTTGCATATTTGCGCTACCATTTTATCTATTTAGGTCCCTCCTGCTAAATTTCCCTCCAAGCCCCAGCCTCCCCCTAATTTCTCTGGTCATAATTCCGTTTGTTGCGTATTCGTTGCTGTTCATGACGCCCGTGACAAACCATTCATTCGACTACACCAACCTCTCTTCATCCGTCTTTGCTGTCTCCTTTCCGACTTTGGCGGTACTCTCCGGGCTTCTCGGTCCACTGGCCTTTTCGGAGTTCCCTTCATGGAGTGATCTTGCTGTTGCATTCCTCTTGTATCATGGTATGTCCTTTCAGAGTCTCTGAGGGATAATTGGATTAACCGTTAGATAGGAATGTACCCGGATCGTACCGAAGCGCTGGCCATTGCACCGCGGGCGCCCACCACAAGATTGATGAAGACCTACCTCAAAGCTATTCTTTCAAATCCAGAGTCAAGAAAGATATTTTATTTCTTGATGTTGAACTTGGCGTACATGCTCGTCCAGATGCTGTACGGCGTCTGGACCAACAGTCTGGGGTTGATTTCCGATGGTGAGATCTTTTATCTTCGATGCGCATCAAGCGAGTGTTGACCTTTGTTACCCCAGCAATCCATATGGCTTTCGATTGCATGGCCATCGGTGTTGGGCTTCTAGCGTCCGTCATGGCGACCTGGGAGCCTAATGAACGCTTTACATATGGGTAAGAGACCATTTCCCCTGTTGGTCATTGAGCGCTCTCACCATGATGTTCCCTAGCTATGGCCGGATCGAAACGTTATCTGGGTTTGCTAATGGAATATTCTTGATCCTGATTTCCATTTTCATCGTGTTCGAGGCCATTCAGAGGATGTGAGTTTGCTGTCTGGATGTGCTGCCTGTGTTCTCATTCTCCCGATCAGATTGGACCCACCTGAGATGAGCACGAATCAATTATTGCTTGTCAGTTCAGTTGGTTTGGGTGTCAACTTGTTTGGTATGTTTGCGATGGGAGGACATCATCATCATGTACGTGAAAATTTATTTTTGTCTACTTACTTGAACGACAGCTTATTGACAAACATTGTCACGCAGGTGGGCACTCACACTCACATGGACACTCGCATTCATTGTTTGGTGGACATTCCGACCAT
>JANBPK010001153.1:0-20941 GCA_027579435.1 Candolleomyces eurysporus
CCAGAAGGTCTTGGATACGACCCAAGGATACTTGGATGATCACTGTAGAGGTGAACTCTTACGTTCGGGTATTAGGCTCGCAATTTTTGCACCACCGAATGCTGGGAAGAGCAGTTTACTGAATTTCCTGGGTATGTGCGTCTGCTTTGTTCCCTCTCAAGCGCTGCAACTGACTAAAATATGACTTTCTCTTGCAGCTCAGCGTGAAGCGGCGATTGTCACGCCCATCCCAGGCACCACACGAGACATCCTTGAATTATCCCTGGATATTAGTGGTTTGCCAGTGGTTATCGCTGATACAGCCGGTCTACGCAAGACGGAGGATGTTGTGGAGAAGATTGTCATCCAAAGGGCAAGGAAGGCGTACGTATACTTTTCCTTCTCTCCTTACTTTTATCAATACTGATGAGTTGGGTTTCAGTGTGGAGAGTGCAGACATATCGATCTGCGTGCTATCTTTCCCAGAAGCCGTACAACAGCAGCAGCAACACAACGACCTAGCCTCAGAGGCGTCGTCTCACTGGCGAGAACTAATTTCCCAGGACAACGCTTTCTTCCTCTTCAATAAATCCGATCTTGTGGATTCGTCACCAATGCCTTCGCCATCCTTACCTTCAGACGTTGAGGCTTTCAGACTCAGTTTTCTGTCACCTGAACCTCAACATGACAGTAGCATTCCCGATCTCGACCTCACCATTACCCCCAAGCTGGATGCATTTCCTCCTGCCGCGACGACGAAAGCTTGGAAAGCAAGTTTGGCCACGGGAGACGGAGCTGAAGAGTTTTTGGAAGGTTTTGCGGAGGTTCTGAGAAAGCGGTAGGTGTTGTTACCCACCTCAACTCATTCTGCAGATTCGACCGACCAAATTAGATTTGGTATGGACGACCCCCTAAGTGACGCAGCGAGCCCCGTCACCACCAGGTCTCGTCATCGGGACCACTTGCAAAGTGCGAGAATGCATTTGGAGACATTCCTCAAGTATGGTGCGCCCCATGCCTGTCTTTCGTTGTCGTACCCTAGCTAACAAGACTTGTGCATGCTTGCTTGTCCGTCATTTGCTTTTGACCCCTTGAAGGCCCCGACGATGTGGTCTTTGCAGCTGAAGAACTGCGTTACGCTGCGAATGCTATCGGGAAAGTCACAGGTGCCATTGGAGTGGAGGATATTTTGGATGCTGTGTTTAGAGATTTTTGTATCGGAAAATAAAATTTCAACGAATTTTATCAACGTTTGCCTTCGTATCTACCGTCTCTGTTGATTCAACGCTTCTGTGGGGCCTCGACGAATGATAAGTCGGCAGCTCTTGCCCTTCATGTCACGTTTGCCGAACATGTATGAGGGTGTGATGATTCCATATGTGAGCGAGCGGTGAGCGCCTACTATAGTTATGGCCCATAGCAGATGACCTCGTTGCGCAGCACCGGATGAACGTGTACGGTTGTCTGCGGGCTCATATTATCCCAGTTTACATGGAAAGGGCATGTTTACAAAGCATCCAATAACGAAGTCACCCAAAGGCGGTAGGCAACAAGGTAGCGACAGGTGCCCATATACACAAATCTAAAAGTTTCAGACCAAGAATGAGATGAGATCGAGCACCGTGAGTCTAAGAATACCGGAAAAATCACAAAAATCATGTACACTAGCGGCGTGAAAAATGCCAGAATATCACATCTTCTCACTCGCAGTCTCGAACACCGGCCCCCTCTCTTCCTCCCTCTTCAACTTATCCAAAAGCTCATCACACTTCGCAATGAACCTCCTGCCCTCCTCTTCGTTCGCCAACCAAGCTCTCACAGGCGATATACCCACCCTTTCTGTACCCCACCTATCCGATTCCGCACCGTACCTCACAGGAGGAGTTTTGGCATCAGAGAAGAAGGTCAGGTAGGTGAGAGGTACGAGTGCGAGGTGGACAGAGGCGATAGCTGATTTGATGGGTAAATGGGATGTTGGGTAGACCCGAGGAGTCGGACGAAGTAGAACACCATTAATTTGCAGTAGTCGAGGAAGGGCCCGACGAGAGCGTGTGCGACGTTGGTGTGGCAGACACCTGGTTGGGAAATGAAGTGCCGGGTTATTGCGGAGTTGCTGGCGTTGGAGGAGGTTGAAGAGGATGAGAGTGCGAGTCGGTCGAGGGTCGTGGATGTCAAGTCGATTTGATATTTGGAACTTTCGTATGAATGCTCCGTGGAACGGAGTTGCCAGTCATCGGGGCCAGTCATCGGGGGAGTAGAATTTGGGGCTGGCTTCGATTGAGGAGCACCAGATGACCCTGGCTGGGCCGTTGGGTGACCGAGAGAGAGAAGGTTGGAGTTCCCGGAACTAGACGCAGACAATAAGCCAAAATAAAGCAGGAAGAGGGAAGGTATAACGTACCATGGCAAAGTGACTGAAGACGTTACACTGCCAGACCCAACCAAGACCGTCTATGCTCAGTTCACCAGAGTGTTGGCTGTAGTACAGCGGTGTTGTCATTGCGCCCTTGGGATCCGTGAATAATTGGTGCAAGAGGAGCTTTGGGTCTAGCCCAGAGAAGCTGGCTAAGCCTGCGTTGCACATCAAGTGGGAGTCGGTAAATCAAGTTGATGAGTACATGAGAAAGCAGAAGGAGACGTACTTCTGGTTCACTCGTCTTGCAAATTCCAGCACAGTCTTGATCGAGGCAAGATCGACATATTCCACCTCTATTGATAGGCGCTTCTTGAATTCCTCTGCATGCCTGTCATACTCCGCTGTGGACTGAATCTTTTGGATGTGGGAGTCGAAAAACTGGAGCTCAGTTCTAGCTTTCTGAGCTCGGCTGACGCTTCGACAGGCCACAATCAGGGTAAGGTCTATATATTTTTGTAGGCGACCTGATGAAGAGGTATCTTCAAAGTCCTGCAGAAGACTGTCCGACGGAATTTGAGACGTCAGCTGGATGAGAAGGCGTTGGCAGATGCCATATCCCATCCCACTAGATTTCTGTTGAGCTCAACGCCAATGGAGAGAGACATTAAGCGTACCCGTTAGTCCCAGTGACAATGAAGATAGGTCTTGGCTCGCTGGCCGTGGTGGTCGTACCACTTTACGATCCTTGACAGCGCCGATAGCTATGTGTTCTTACTAATAGTAACGACACGCAGGAATCGTCAGTCTAGCTACGGGAGACTACAAAACGCCAGGGTTCCATTCTGTTTGTTCGACAAGCGTGGACTGAAATGGACGCACCTAACGGTACCTTTCCTCAGTTGGAACTCGGTGAAACCAGCTAGAGTCATGGGGCATATTCAGAAGCCCGGTAACCAGATGTGGAAGAGAAGGCAATCGAGGATGTCCTTGGTAGCTGGGGAGGAGAGGTTGGAGAAGATGAGTTTGCCAAAGATGCTTGTGGGGAAGAGGGCATTGGGCTTAAAGTTGGATGAACGAGAGGGCCCGCAGTGATGGATATTGCTTGAATGAGAGCACTGTGACTGCTGGAAAGATGGGAGTGAAAGTAGGACAGAGCTGAGAACGCATCAGATCTGCGCCCGAAAGCGAATTCGGCAGTTTGTGCACACGGGCCTGTTCAAGATAAGTCTCCCTTTTTGGCCGTCACCCTGGGTCAGATCAGCGATGCGTAGACGCTCGACAAACAGCTCACAAACACACGAGATTAAAGCGTTCAGGTTGTGGGAATGTGGTCAGTCCAGCCTCACTCCTTCCTTCGCTTTGACCGCCAATGGCCAGCAGTTTCAACAATGCCCATAATTTCCGGATCGACAACTTTAATGTGAACCCCTTAGCAGATTCACTGAGCAGTGAGTCTGGCTCACAGTGCTATAGCTGAGCGCCTCAATCGATTCTTACCGCGACATATAGAACTCGAGGCTCGGGTTGCAGCCGGTGCCATCCATGACTCGGCTGAGCGCTGTGATGCCCCCAAATGCTATCCAGAGACGCGAGTCGCCGTCCAAGCCAACTTGTACCGCTGGATTGTGCATGGTGACGGAGAAGTTGAGCGGCCGAAGAAGATGAAATGGGTGACGGGGCCTGCAGGCACCGGGAAGACGGCCGTTATGGGATCACTAGCAGATCGCTGCGCAGAGGATGGTATTTTGGGCGCGACGTTCTTCTTTGCATCCTGGTCAGCGTCCATTGGCCGGCGCCGGAAGACCGACTTTGTCACAACCGTGGCATACCAGCTGGCGCAGCACCGAGAAGACTTGAACAATGCCGTTTCCACCGCTATGGAGGAGAACCCAGGCGTTCTCAAGAAAAATCTGCACGTACAGATGGAAACTCTCATTTTGGCCCCTCTCCGGGAGGTCGTTCGTCAATCCGAAGGGCCAGAGCTGCGGGGAGCCATCATCGTCGACGGCCTGGATGAATGCGAGGCCGAACAATACCACGATACCAAGATCACAGGCCCACGGGCCACGCCTACACGAACGAACGCGCAAGACCAGCTGGAGATCCTCCAAGTTCTTCAAGCAGCGTCACTGGATCCAGATTTTCCCTTTTGTATCCTCATCGCCAGCCGTCCCGAGCGCGTATTTCGCGAATTCTTCAACCCCAAAAGAAATCCCACCTCCTTCGCCCAGAAGCTGGATTTGAATGTAGAGCACAATGCCGACGCCGATATCACGCTCTTTTTGGAAGCCCAGTTCGATCTCATTCGTGACCGTTACAACTTTCCTCGATCATGGCCACCACCAGGAACGATTCAAACCTTGGTTGAGAATGCGTCGGGTCAGTTCATCTACGCCGCAACGGTCATCCGGCTGTTCGACACGGGTCACCGAGAGGCTCCGAAGGCGTTGCTAGATGCTATTTTGAAGATGGAAGTCACTCGGACAACAAATTCAAACCCACTCGAACAATTGGACGCATTGTACATGCACATCTTGGAGTCTAGTCCAGATCCGCCTCTTTCGGTACGGTGGATTCACGCAATCAGCTTGTTCCATTCGGAACGGTTCGATTTCAATGTATTCAAGGTGAACACGCTCCTGCAAATGGACCCGGAGAGCAACGAGGCAGAGCACTTGCTTGGAACCCTTCACTCATTGATTCAGATTCCACCTCTCAGCGACCAGACGACGACCCAATATGGCTTTTACCACAAATCGCTGCTCGACTTCCTCCAGGACCCTGGCCGTTGCGGGAAACTGTATGTTGAAGAGAGTGAAAGAAGGGTGTTCATCTGGGATGCATTCGTTCGGGTGTGTGCGAGTGAGTTTGCTTCTGCTTCATCCTTTGTTTCTCTTCTACGGTATAGTTCTGATGCTATGGTATTGAAGGGGGTTGTGACACCCAGTTTTCATACCCGGAAAGCTTCCTCAAATTCCTGGCGGTCCTTACATGTAGTTCAATTGCAAATGTGGGCATCGCACACTCCAAGGTCCTTCATACGCCATCCAGCGCTGATTGGTGGGTGTCGTTGGCCGTCGTACATAAGCGGATTGATTCCCTCTGGGATGTCTCCCAGGAATTTCACCTTTCAGTGCGTTCAGTCCTCAATCTTTTCCAAACTTTGAACTGAAGTTCAGTCTTCCTTTATCGTTCATCTTTAGTGCCCCTGGTATCGTTGCAAGCCAGGGTGTAGACTATGGAGCCATTCCATTCTGCGTTGTTTGGGATCACCTACCCGGAATCGGATTGTATCTGAAGTGTTTCGGCCAACGGTGTTGCATCGATTGGCCATCAAGGCAATCGGAAATTTCCACCAGAGGAACCTCAAGAACCATAGTCGTACATAATGCTAAAATTTCAGTCCTTTTTCCCTGGGTTGATTGCTAGGGACCTGGTATATGACAATTTATGCGCCGAGTAGAAATTCAGAAGTCAAAGGTATCTCTAGGATCGTGTGATTGAGGCAAAAAGCAAGCTCTACTATGAGTCGAGGTATGGGCCCTTCCAGACAGCTTTGACATCCACGTACGGTACCCAGTATGCTGAGATTTGAGGGAAAGGAGAGGGAAGAAACGACCCTTTGCCACCTCATTTTGTTTCCCAAGACTTGAGCAAACGACGGCTTGAGAGTATGAGCTATTGTTTCTTTGAATGAACATATTTGAAATTCTGGCCTGCACGAGCACGGGGATTTTTGCGTAAATCACGAATGCGGCCATTTGAACTGACCATTTGTTGTTGTACAATATATCATCCAGCTGCCTGAGCGATCATTAGGTTTACTCGGTGGGCCGACTCATAGTTCGACGAATTTTGAAGAATTTGACTTTTGGTTCCATTTTCTTGATATTAGCGATATATTATCCCTCATCTTTCCTAAATATAATGTTTATGTTTTTCTTCTTTCGAGGGATCGGAGAGTGGGGACGAACGCGAACGCGAACTTGACCGGATCAATTTCTCAGACTGCTCCGTCGAGAGTGTTGGACTTGTTTGTTGTCGCCTCTTCGCATGTTGCGGTCTCCTCCACGATGTGCACCTCCTAGGCATCTATTACCTAAACCAACTCTTCTCGAAACATTGTCCACTCACCGCCAGGAACCTATGCAAATCTGTTCAACAAGAACTTAACAAGACCCCGAGTTTCTTCAGCATCATGGCATGGGCTCGTTCCACCGAAGTTGGCCCAGAATACAGCTCCAAGACGGTATCTTCATAGCGAAAGTATCGTCTTGCCACCCTCAGACGCGCAGAGGAGCACGATTTACACGTTATCCACACCCGCTGGGAAGGCTGGTGTGGGTGTGCTACGTATTTCGGGTCCCGATGCGCTCAAGGAGGTGTAGGGGAGGATGGTTAAGCCATACTCTCCATCTTCTACAAATGGCACGTGGTATCCTAATGACTACCTTTATGGAGTGAGTAATAAGAGTGACATTACGTGGGTAGGAAAGCTCAGAGAATCGACACCTCGGAAGCTTCAACGGTGTCGGATTGTACACCCAGAGAGCAGAGAGACGATTGATGACGGGTTAGTCGTGTACTTCAAAGGTTCGTCCTCCGCTCTTCTTCCTTTCAAACTGCTCCTGGGAGCTCACTCTTATTGAAACTCGATACACCACAGGCCCAAAATCATTTACTTCCGAAGACGTACTCGAATTGCACGTCCATTCCGGTCGTGCAGTTATCTCAGCCGCCCTTTCGGCCCTCTCCAAATTACCCACTCTTCGGCCTGCAAAACTGGGAGAATTCACGAGACGCGGGTATTTGAATGGGAGGCTGGATTTGAATGGGAGGCTGGATTTGAATGGGAGGCTGGATTTGAATGGGAGGCTGGATTTGACGCAGGTGGAGGGGTTGAAGGATTTGATTGATGCAGAGATGGAAGGACAGAGGAGAGTCGCTGTCAGAGCTGCTGAGGTGAGTTCAGCGTACCTTTCCCATCTGTACAACCAAACTGAGGCTCACTCTTTCGATGTCAGGGCGTCACAAAACAAAAATTCGACAAACCCCGCGCGGACATCATATCCGGCCTTGCAAAAGTCGAGGCCCTCATCGACTTCGGGGAGGGCGAAGAAATCGAAGAAGAGGTGTATGAAAACGCCAAATCGAAGGTCCAGAAAGTCTTGGATACGATCCAAGGATACTTGAACAGGGGCGAACTCTTGCGTTCGGGTATTAGGCTTGCGATTTTTCGACCACCGAATGCTGGGAAGAGCAGTTTGCTGAATTTCCTGGGTATGTGTGTCTGCTTCGTTTCATTCTCGACTGGCGCAACTGACTGAAATTTAACTTTCTCTTGGAGCTCAGCGTGAAGCGGCGATCGTCACGCCCATCCAGGCACCACACGAGATATCGTTGAATTATCCCTCAATATAGGTTTGCCAGTGGTTATCGCTGATACGGCTGGTCTACGCAAGATGAAGGATGTTGTGGCAAAGATTGGTATCGAGAGGGCAAGGAAGGCGTACGTATACTTTTATTCTCTCCTTACTTTCATCGATACTGATGAGTTGGGTTTCAGTGCGGAGACTGCAGATATTTTGACCTGCGTGTTATCTTTCCCAGAAGCCGTACAGCAGCAGCAACGCAACGACCTGGGCTCAGAGGCGTCGTCTCACTGGCAAGGACTAATCTCCCGGGAGAACACTTTCTTCCTCTTTAATAAATCCGATCTTGTGGATTCGTCACCAATGTCCTCGCCACTCTTGCCTTCAGACATCGAGACGCTCGGACTCAGTTTGCCGTCACCTGGACCTCAGCATGAACGTAACATTGCCGATTGCGACCTTATCAATGCCCCCAAACTAGTCTGATTTATGTAGACTTAGTACGTTCCCTCACTCACGTCGCACCGTTCTCGCAAGACCTGAACTCGAGCGAGTCTCTCTGACTGCTGCCGTTGGCTATCAATGATTTGACTGGTTCATCCAATTCTCCAGGAGAGCCTGGTGGCTTCGACATGCACATTGCGCCCCCCCGACTCTGCAAGCGGCGCCCCATGGAAGTGGCTATTGAAGCTCTTTACAGAGAGCTGAGTGAATAAATAAAGTGGTCTACAAGGGAAATATTTTGTTGATAAACTCGGTAGAGCCGCGAGACGATGTGCTGCACCCGATTGTCAAGTTATTACTGGGCAGGGTGCGTGAAATAGTGTAATAGGAGATTCAGATCTATGGAGACTCGTATGTGATCTGTTCAACAGTATCTATGTGACCTCAATCTCAGCGCTCGGTAGTGCAGTCGCCAACTTGATTAATCAAACTTGAGCAGTGGATGGTAGCCGGCGAATTCGGTGAAGGAAAGGTTAGAAGAAAAGAAGCTTTTTTCAGCAGGAGTAGGGCAATACCAGGACCACTCAGCCACAAGATAAAGGACGAGCTATCGAAACACTGAGGCCTGAGGGGCCATGGTCCTCACGGCGGATAACACAAAATCAAGGAGTGGCCCGTCAATGACATATGATAGAAGGAGGATCGCCGGTTATAATACATCAGACTTTTGTGTGTAATAGAGAGAAAATCTGTGTGCTCTCTCTCTCAGAACGCCAGGGTTCTATTCTGTTTGCCCGAGGAGCGTAGACAGAAATGGACAGACAAGGATGCACCTAACGGTACCTTTTCTCTCTTCTGATCCAAAAAAATGTAGAAACGACGCCCTGGTGAAAGCTAGTATCCTAATCAAGATCTGCAAGGAGTCAGAGGTTGCAACGAGAGAAATCAATACTTTAGAGAAGCTCTACTTACTCGGAGGTAGACTGGGAAATTCGAGATCCCCCGAGAAGTAGCAATATGTTGCTTAGACAAGATCTGACCGTTGCCAACTTGAAGCACAGGCGAGTGATTGCAAGAATTACAACTCGAATGTCAACGTCCGACAAGTTAGCTCACGTAGTGGGAGAAAGGGAGGACTCTCAAAAGGGTAAGGGCCATCAGTCTTTTGAGAGTCCGTCATCCAAGGAGGACGAGAGTAGATAGGATGTAAGTAGATAAACAATAGATGATTATCTGAGGAGAGATAGAGGAGACAACCTTGGAAGCTAGGGAGTTGACACAGTTGTCAGTCCTAGTTTCCAAGGGTGGTGGCGGTCTTCGGCGTTAGCTCGGGGCCCGCCCCCAAGCGGTGAGTCGGGAAGATCCCACAGCCCGCCGGATGCATTCCAGCGAATCAGAGAGAGAAACCGGGACACACAGTCTGCGATTCTCTACTCTGAGAAGTAGGGATCGTTGAACTCACGAAACCGAAGAGCGGAGCGCGCAGGTAAGTACACGGAGAGAGAGACCCAGCGAAGCTGGGATCCGTGACCTACCCACACACTATGAGGGAAAGAAAAATAAGGCGAAACGCGCGATCTCGACGCGTATATGCTACTGTTCTATGAGGTGGAACAGGAGCAAGGGATGGAGGAGAAAAATCAGGCGCGCGAGCGCTTGGGGGCGAGGCGCACGCACACAAGCGCAAACACGCGGGCATCAGAGATCACTCGAAGGCTAACTTGTCATACGATTCGTCGGGCCGTACGCTACGCTCTACAGTCAAACCCGTCATAAGTCATACCCCTCGGTGGACGGAGCTTTGTATGACTTTTGAGAGGTTGTGACTTTCTGCAGACTTTCCAAAAATGGATTAAGTTTCCCATCATACAAAGTGCCCAATGAAATTGGTTATTTTACCCTGCTCTATCCAGATCCAAGCCATTGGAAACGCTACAGTGGTCCGAGGCTATGTTGTTGTGTTGGTGGAAGTATCTCTGAGTTACGCTGGAAGGTTGGCAAAATCTGAGGCATTAGATCATGTAATCTAATCTAATCACTCCCATGCTTGCCCCTTTTCAAAGGGTTCTCGGAGCTCGAGAAAGTCATAATCTGAATTTCTCATACAAAATCCAGGGGAAACTCCATCTCTCCCTGGAATTTACGCCACAAAATACCCGAAAAATCGCTAGAAATCGTGACCAAAGTTATGACTTTTACCCCGACGGGGCTATGACTTATGCCTTTTTAGCGAACTATGACTTTTCGGGCAAAATCGCCTGCCCACCGTGGTGGTGGACCAAAAAACCTATTATTAGCGACTATGACTTTTCACACGTATGACTTATGACGGGTTCGACTGTACTATAATTAATCTACGCAACAGGCGTCCGTGCGGTGGCTGGGTTTCGAGCCGGAAACTGATAACTTCGGAGGTTAGGTTATAGTGCCATACCAAACCGACCCTTGGAGGAAGCTCATCAGCGTCTCCAAGAACGAGTGACCCTCAACTTCACAGTGACTTTAGGCGATTCGGGCTCGAGTCTGTCCTACTTCATCACCCATCCTTCAATCGCTAGGTGTGCCAAAGCCCACCCTCTTTGGTCATCTTCTTGCTTTTGTAACCATCAAGGGCGCCCCGGACCTTCCTCCCGGCGGACTATGCCATTCTCGATCCCTGCTTCGCCCTGTTCTATCTCACCCTCCGCACTCGCTCTAGATCTCCAATATATATATATATATATATATATTATTTTCGAACGATCTTATTTAGTCAGGGATCCACGATGCACGAAATCGGGACAAACAGAGAGATACTCATCGTAACATTGCAACTGCACGATAAGCCGACTAAACGGCCGGGAGTGCGACGGGGAGAAAGACGGTATCCCTTCGGTATTTCTCGTCGCAGTTCCTCGAACTAAGTCGAGACTCGACAGAACAGATTGGCGCTCCTTCACCTCTCCAGTGTCGCTGTNAAATTCGCCGGGGGGNCGGGCGTTGAACGTTGGACGTTCATCGGTGATCTTCCCCCCCTTGGCCATGGCAGGCCGAGCGGAAATGGACAACAAATGTGTGAGTAAAGATGACCTTCGCCCTGACAAGTAACTTCTGAACCCTTTTTCCTCTCAGCTATGCACACTTTCACCTCCACTGATATCCGCTGTTGTTCACGGAACACTTGGTGTACAGGTTCAGGGCGAGATAGCGGTACAGCTACGACACGGAGGAAAAGAGAAGTGGACAAGCACTTGGGATTTGTGCCAGCCAACTACAGCAGTCTTGACTCCATAGATAACCGATGCATTGCTTGCCGTGCCGACCTTGAGTTTTAACGCGTTGACAATCGAGAACTGGGGAGGTCTTCGGCTTGGAACTGGGAGTCGAAAGAGACCAGCGTCGGGGCGGATGGTCAAAAGTCAATGTACGCACAATGTCGTATGTAATTGTTTTTCTCACCACGCCCTGAGCTGAGTATCCGACATGTTCATACCATCACTTACGGGTTGTTGATATCTTCTTTCTCAACACCAACTATCTTGTATGATGATGCTCGCTCCTATATCTCACACCATTGCTGAACTTTCTTTTTCTCTTATAACAGACCAGCCGGTGCCCGTTGCGGTCAAACAACCTATCTCGATTCCCCATCAACCAAACCCCTCGCCAATTGATGCTCGGACGAGGGGATCCTGACACAATGTAGCTCAAGCCTAGTCGGTAGGGTCGGAATCGTAGTCATATGTGCGCAGTGCGACACTGTCAAATATGCGCAGGTTGTCTACATGTTTACAGCAATCCATACTATAGAACAATGCAGCAAACTAGAGCCAGTCCAAATCAGAAATTCGAGTGCAAATCCAAGTCACCAGGGTCTACTGGATTCTTAATCTACCTTCCGAGTTCATCTTTTGTACTCCTTGGCATCATGCGTCCACCTTTTTGACGAACTCGAAGATAACCGCAGCAGCTTCGGGCTTTCGAAACTGCGCAAATAGTAGAAACAGTGTCAGACGCTGCCTCAAAGGAAGGAAAGATGACTCACGTTCAAGTTGAAACTAAATCGGCGCAGACCTTCTATCCAAGAACCAAAAGTRTGATAGGAAACCTTGGCGAGCGAATGATACAGCAGAGGGGACAAGTGATCGATTTTACCCCATCCGCCGTCCCGGGTGAAATCGACGACTTCATTATCAGGACTATTGCTGCTGCTGAAGAATTCGGATAACAAGGGGGTGATTAAGAAGTACGGGAGGCCCACGATGGCGCGGCGTAAAGAAAGCCGATGAGACTCGGGGAGAGGAAGCGCATCCCACCTATCTGGTACTAAAGCAGATGACATTAATTCAAGCCAGTCAGACGGACTAGTATTGGGCATAATCACTTACTTGGAGAGTTGAAGTCTAGCGGACATTCAATGATATGTCGCATGCAGCACTTTGCCAGGTGCGTGTAAACCCAGTCTTCTGGTACAAACAAGTCTTTTGCACGACTTGGTTCTTCTAGGAAGTCGGAAAAAGATTTATGGTACAGACGTAGACGTAAATCGCCTCTCTTGCCCATCTCAAAGTCCACAAGAGAACGAAGGTCCGAGATGAGAACCTCTTCGGCCCTGGATTCTAGACCGAGTAATGCAGAGAGGAGATCTGATGAAGGCATGACATGGTCTAAGATAGACTGAGCGCTGAGATGGTGCGCCCTGAAAAGTAAAAGAAAGTCGCGTCCGTGATGGGTATCGACAGCTTCATACGCGTTCCTCGCAGCCGATAAAATTTTGGTGTAAAGCCTGTCGAGCGCTTCAAACGGACGCGCTGTTTGACCCCCGTGCGGTGTCCAGGCGAGGACAATCTTCAGCCTTTCCGCAGGAGAAGCTCGACGCTCCGATATGTACTTGTAGATCGTGGCGACGTAGATGAACTGCCCAGACGCAGCTTGGACCAGGGTTTCGATGTCGCCCTCGCTGAACCATTTGGGGTCACCTGTGCGAAGGCCGATGTCTTCAAATCTTCTATGCAGGTATCGACGCATATCTCCAGAGGCGTCATATTTGTTGCTGAGTTCTATGCGGTACGCCACTTCGCGTAGAGCGCCGCCAGGCTCCAGTGCGGTACGGATAGCCCACTCTGGCCTACTAGCGATAAAAACGCGGAACGGAAGGTCGTGGTTGAGGATGCAATGCTTGACGGCGTCCAACAGCTCCGCTTGTCGATCCTCACCCCGACGTCGGTAGTCAACGTCGAGGTGGGTAGGGTCTGCAATGTCATTTGGCTCGCCCTTGCACTCGTCGAGACCGTCGATGAGGATGGCGTACGGAAAGGTGTCAATGTCAATATCTTTACTCCTTTGGAGATTCTGAAANGGGGAGAACAATGAGGCCTTCCATTTGGGACTGTAGTGACCGGGAGAAGATGAGAGGGTCGCGTTTCACAGCGGCAACAATGGCGCTCTGGAGTAGTGGATGCTTTAATCCGAATTGGTAGGCGATGGTTCCTACGATGGTGGAAGCTCTGTTGCGGGTGGGATCCGCGGAAGAAAGAAAGAACGTTCCGCCGAGAACATTTGATTTGGCGCAGCATTCAGCAATAGTTTGTTGCAACGCAGATTTTCCGGCTCCCGCCGCGCCCGTCAGACACAGTAAGCGCTGAGGAGCGTTCCTATCTTGGACCCAGTCCATGATTTCGCCAATGACCTCCACACGAGTGTCTTCATCGCATTTCGGGGCGTCATATCGAGCACTTGAGTCATGAAGGGCATTGGGCGCGATGTTCTTCAGCAACAGCTCCCAGCCTGCAGATTTTGGTCATTTTCTCCCGGTTTTTCACTGTCATTGAACGAATCTGACATACCATCGATTGAGTTTTCGCCTGCACTACCACCTGTATTCGCAGGCACATGGGAAGCTTCGTAGTAGTTTATATCCCTCATTCGAAATCCACTCGCGCTGGCCAGAAAAGACGCTGTGCCTCCGTGGACCCCTGGCCGTGCCGGATGGTCGTAAGAGTGGTGGGGTGTTGGGAATGACTGAGGTGGTCGAGGGAAGTCTTGATTTCCAGACAGCGCCGCCCTGTACGAGGAATGGGCTGCTTCGTTGTCGCTTCTACCCCGAGAAATTGGTGGTTGGGATCCATAACTCCGGAGGGAATTGTCGGGAAATTTGGAATGCAGATCAGGTACTGAGTGTGTCGAAGGAAAATCGGACGATGACGGCTCAGAGGCGGCTTTCGACGAGCCGTCAAGTTGGTCGTGGGCGTGGACGACAGCTGGTTGGCTCTTGCGATTGCTGAATCGTGAGAAGACGCGAGACAAGACGCCCCGCTTCTTGGATTTGGGGGACATCGTGCGGGCGATGGTGGGCTATCAAGGTTGAGATTTTGATAAAGGGATGGAAACAAGGTGTGGGCTGAGCGCTGAATATTGAATGCCCACTGCCGCTGTAACGGCAGGTGCTGAATAAGACGGTCTGATTTTAGGTTGATTTTAGCGCCGGGTTCAGCAAGGTATAGCCGATGGAATCACGAATCAGAGTCCCAAACGACATGCGAAAAGTTCAACCAGAGGCTACACAACTCGATGACGCAACAACCGAGAGGCCGGCTATTTGGCAACGCCACCCGCTGACAAACAAAGACACGCAGAACCAAGCACGTTTTGACTTTCCTCGATGCTCCTGATTGGGACTTAGTGCAGGCTCGGGGAACACCTCAGAGTANCCCCTCCTTTACTTGACTGCTACCGGTCACCGACGCATCGCTTGCTTGAGTTTCAACGAGTTTGCAATCGAGAGCTGATAAAGTCTTGGGCTGGAGTGGGAGGAGGATCAACGGATCGGCTATTTGGCCGCAAAACCAAGCGATAGCAAACAATAGCACAGCGCTTGATGAGATACTTACACCTGGTACCCCAAGCCCGGCTGGTAGGGTCGGAATCGTAGTCACAGATGTGCTCCGTGACGCTTTCGATGTCCCAGGATNAAAAATGTCTATATAATGTACAGCTATCTGTACTATAGAAGGTGCGACAAACTAGAGCCTGTCCGAATCACTGGCATTTCGAGTCCAAACCCGAATGACCAGAATCCGTTTCCATATTCTTACTTCCCTTCTCAGCTCACCGTCCCACTCCTTAATTTCACTGCTCCACTTTTCAATAAAGTCACGTATGACCGCTGTATCCTCCGGCTTCTGGACCTGAACATACAGCAAGACTGATGTCAGAGGGGCTCCCTCGAAACAGGGGGCATTCAAGTACTCGAATTCATCAAGACTTCGTCACCACTCGTCAAAATCTTGCAAAGACCATGTCCCCATGCGGCACATCAGGGGAAACAAGCTATGGTTTTGTGCCGTCCGCCTTTCTGGGAGGGGTCAACAACTGTGTCATCAGTAGCCCTACGAACGCCTTCCAGGGCAAATGGCAGGTCCCGGATCGCTCCTAGCAAGAACTGCCTGAGACTCTGGGAAGGGAGGCTCCGGCTCTAGAAACATGTCAGGCCGATTAGTACTTAGTACTATTAGATTAATTACGCGCGGGAGTCGAACTGTCATTAATCATTCGATGATGTATTCCATGTAGCACTCTGCAAGACGTGTTTCAACGCAATATCTTGACACTAACAAAGCTTTTGTATGAGTCTCTTGTTCTGTGAGTCTTCAAGGGCTCTGAGATGGTGAGAGAATGTTGGAGGGCGTTCAAATCTCACATGGCATTGTGCACAGTCGTCTCTGATCCGTTGCTTGCAAAGTACTCAACGAATATAACGATGTGTATTGCCGAAATATCTCTAATCAAGCCTCGAGCAAGTCTCAGAGGCGAAGGTATCTACCTAATCAATAGCGGCCAAAAAAAACCCGTACCGTATGGGCAGAACCGCGCAGCAAGCAGAGCTAGTCGGTACCAGTGGAATTCAACTTGGAATAAATTTCTTGTTTCATTTCATGGGCCCACTGCTCCTTGAACTCATTTACCCACTTTTTAACAAAAGCATTGATGACCGCAGCAATATCAGGGTTTCGGGCCTATTCAAATAACAAGGCGATTTCAATTGCTGACCCACCACAAAGGAACATAACCCACCGTCAAATCTTCGATGAATCGGCGAAGACTTTCGATCCAATCATGGAAGAGGTACACAATCCAGGTCTTTCTGCGAGACCACAAAGGCAGCAGCTTGTCGATTCTATGCCATCCACCCTTTGCGGTGAAATCAGATACTTCTTTGTCACTATCAGTGGTATTTCCCAAAAAAAATGGCAGGGCATGTATCGCTTGCTTCAGGGAATGCTTATGAGGCTCTGAGAGAGGAAGCTCCTCCCATTCATCTGGTACTACAAATAGAGGGTTATGAGCTGATTCGAGAGGAGAAGTTAGTGACTAGGGGCTGCTCACGAGAGTCGAAATCTAAGGGGCATTCGATGATCTGTTGGTTGAAGCACCTGGCGAGGTGCGTATGGACGCGAGAATCCGGCACAAACAAGTCTTTTGCACGACTCTTTTCTCGCAAGAAGTCGGAGAAAGATTTGTGGTACAGATGCAAACGGAATTTTCCGACGTCGTTGGACTTCTTGAGGGTCACGAGGGAACGGAGGTCAGAGAAGAGATATTCTTCGGACCCGGTTTCCAGGCCAAGCAGGGCCGAAAGGGTATCCGCTGGAAAGCACCAGGCACCCCAAATTGTGGCCATCAACTGGAACCCAGCAGCATTGATATGGTGCGCCCTGAAAAGGATCAGGAAGTCGCGTCCGTGGTGGGTATCAACAGCTTCATACGCGTTTTTTGCAGCCAACAAAATGTTGGTGTATAGCCTGTCGAGCGCTTCAAATGGACGTGCCATTTGTCCCATGTGTGGTGTCCAAGTGCGGACGACCTTCAACCTCTCCGAGGGAGAAGCCCGACGCTGCGATATGTATTTGCACACCACGGCAACGTAGACGAACTGCCCTGACGCAGCTTCGACAAGAGCCTCGATGTCGCTGTCGCTGAACCATTTGGAATCGCCAATCCGTAGGCCGATTTCTTCGAACCTTCTCCGAAGGTATCGACGTATATCTTCATCGGCGTCGTACTTGTCGCTCAGTTGTATGTGGTACGCCGTTTGGTTCAGATGACCACCTGGCTCGAGGGCAGTGCGGATCGCCCACTCCGGTCTGCTGGCGACGAAGATGCGAAAGGGGAGGTCGTCCGCAAGGAGGCACCGTCTGACCGCAGTCAATAGTTCTGCCTGATGGTCCTCTCCCGTACACTCGTCGAGCCCATCGATTAATATGGCATAGGGAAGGGTGGCGAGGTCGAGTCCTGCACGTTTCCGGAGTTGCTGGAGGGGACGGACAATCAGAGTGTTCAATTGGGTGCGCAGCGATTTCTTGAAAATGACAGGATCATTTGCAACAGCTGCGCCAATGTAATGTCGAAGATCGGGGTTACATGACCCCACTTGAAAGGCAATGGTGGGCACTACAGTGGAAATTGTGTTTCTAGTAAAGTCTGAATTTGAAAAGAAGAATGCTGAGGCAAGGATGCCCAACTCTTCGCAGCGTTCGGTGATAGTTTGTTGCAGCGCAGACTTCCCTGCACCAGCAGCGCCCGTCATGCATAGCAAACGTTGAGGAGCATTGCGATCCTTGATCCAGTCCATGATCTCGCTGGTAACTTCAACTCGCGTGTCTTCATCGCACATCGGAGCGTCATACCTGGCGCCGGAATCGTGTAAGGCGTTTGGCGCCATGTTTTCGACCAAAAGCTTCCATCCTGGAAAATGGGTGCGTCTTCAAACATAAGTAACCATCTCGTATGGAACTGATGGATACGCACCGTCAACTACTTCGACATGGGGTAGAGGATTGACCGTAACATGATTGGCCTCAAAATACTGGAAATTCCCCATCCGGAAGTGCTGTGCTCCCTCAAAGAACGATCGACTCCGATGCTCGATATCTGGGTTTTTGGTAGGCGGGAAACCAATGAATCCTTCCCCAAGAGGAGCATACGGCGAAGGGGAGGATGGTGTTCGATATTGTAGATCGCGCAACATCGGTTCTGTCACTGTTTCGTCGGAGAGCCACTGAGAGGCTCTCCTTATCATCGGGTCTGTCCGTCTATCGTTCACCTTCCCGTTTTCCCAACAGCTGCTGGATGCAGCAGAGTATGGTCTAAGGGAGGGCGACTCTGAGCCTGTAGTGCCGGTTCGGCGCTTCAATGACATGGGTATCGAGATGTGAAGAAGAAGGCGAGGAGTGTGGAGGCCACGAGGCATTTGAACGTTATCATCGCATATAAATGAGCATGATAGACGCTCGCTTTCCAAGTTTGCATCGCCTGCACAGCTTCTTTCAGTGACAATGCTCGAAATGGTGAAGTAGAAGGGACGTAGGTACTCTTCCTATCTTCTCCAGGCGGTGGCTGAGAACAAGGCTTCAAGTTCGACCAACCCAGGTAATGGCTTCAGGCGTACTGGCACTGCAAAGAGGCGGATATCTCGGTTATTGGGTTTTGGAGGCATCCGCGAGACAGAACGAATGCACCTCCACACGAATAAGAGAGGCACCAAGTTGACATAGTTTTAAATACCAATGTACCCTCGGGAGTCGCCCGAACTAACCGCTTGGCCGTTTCAGAGTACCCATCTAGCGCTTCGAGTTGACCTTGAACGCCGTGGCCGAGAAACGACGCAGTTATATGGCGGTACTGTGCATCTATTTCCATTAATTATTTACGGTACTGTTGTGTCGAGCCCTCCTCAGGGAGTGTTTCCAAATGCGCTTTGAGCGAGCTAGGAAAGTCCAGCGTTCCTAGTCGGTCAGTAACCGTTCTCAGTCGGAGTGTTTGGAATCACCTGTAGTTTTGTTCTGAACGAAATTCTTTTTCTACCTTTGAACGGAGGACACTAGTGACCAACTGCTGGTTGTTAATACCAATAAGAACTGTGACAGGTCCACAATCTGTACTGCATAACCTAGACCTAAGGGATATACTTGACAACCTTGGTCGTATCCCTCGGTCCTGGAAGAGTAACGAAGCAGACCGGCGCCCTTGTCTTATCTTCAGTTAACAAACCCTTCCTCCCTCGTCCCCCATCCCTCACACCCGACGAGGGAGGAGGCGTAACGGGCAGTACCTCACAACAGCGTCAATAGTAGTACAGCAATTGTAATTGTAAAACTTCCTATAGTAAACAGCAGAGGCGATGACTACTTCATTATCACATGAAACAACTTGAACGACATTAAAATACCGAAACAAACGACTATACGGAGCGACGACGCACGCAGGAAACATCTGTAACTTGCACCACAACGAGAAGAGAGATAGAGAAATGTCTGAGCTACTGACCTATAGTGAAGGGAACGACGGCAAAGTGCGGTAGGATGATAGCACGATTTTCGGGGTCGGACGGAGCAAGCAAGGCAAAGCAAAGCAAAATTCGGGGGCATGAGAGGGGGATGAAGAGAGAGAAGAGGAAGAGGGGGAGAGAAGCATGAGTGACCAAGGATTGTCGTTGGAAAACATAATCGTCGGGAGAGACAAGAGAACCAGGTGAATGAATGGAATGTGATGAAAAAACAAAGGGGAAAACNGGGGGAATCTTTGTGGCGTAGGTATGGATAGCAAGGGGTAGCAAAAAGCCCAGAACTGTAAAAATTAGACGATAGAGCAAATGGTAATTGAACGATGGAGTCGAATCTCAGGTCTTGGGTACGAAGCTGTGCCGGGCAGCAATGGCCCTGGAGTATAAGAACACTATGTTGCCGCATTTACGGGCGAAGTTTCAACGGGAACACCCTAATTGCGTGATAAACACCATCAGGAAAAGCCATTGTCGACCATAGAGAACGAAGGCGTACCGTAGACCGACAGGCCGGACAATTATTCCTTCCAGTTTGCAACCACTTGTCGACACATCCCTGATGGAACGCATGGCGACATGACATGACACGGACGTCGTCCTCGGCATCATAGTCATCCAAGCATATCAAGCACTATATTCAGAAACGAAAAGGTGATGTTAGTAGAGGTATAGAGAGCTAGGTAAAGGTTGGATGACGCACTCTTTCAGTACAACTCGACGCCACCCTGCCTTGCTTTTCGTAGGAAGACAATAGCGCGGGCTTGATCGTCTCCAACCCAGATTTATCAATGTCTTCCTTGGTCACTGTAGGGGGCTTCACATTGCCAAGCATTTCCGCCAATTCACTAGAGGTATAAAGCCACAGTCAGTTCAATCTAATCCAATCGAGAGAGGCGAAGAGAGAGGAAAGAAGGATGGTGTACTCACAGCAAAGCCTCAAACGACTCGAACGACTCCGGGCCTCCAGTAACGATGTTATGATCAGGCGGGTAATAACCACCAATGACATAGATCAAGAACGTCCTCGACCCCGGGGCATTGAACGGCAGCGAAGTGGCGTTAGTGTGGTTGTGTCTCGGCATCGTCCTCGACCCTCGAGCCCCATTATCACCGCCACCTCGTCCGGTCGTAGCATGAGCACCAGCAGCCCCAGGTCGGAGGTTCCGGAAGGCATTCGCAGCCCTCGAGTGCCACCCTCTCGTCGAATCGCGCCCTCCATCATCGTGTTCGTCGTTGTAGCCGGGAGTTCCGGTTGTACCCTCAGTGCTCCCAGATCGCTCTCCCAGCCCGAATATATCATGATCGTCTTCTTCGTCCATACCCATAGCGTACCTCCCAGTTTCGGGTTCTCGTCCGCCCATACCCATACCTCCAAACCCGGCTCCCAATCCAGCCAGATCCTCCTCATCCTGATGCTGGTGTCCGGGTACAGGCGGGGGTGCACCTCCTCCCAACCCTGCTGCTCCTGCT
>JANBPK010001154.1:0-20671 GCA_027579435.1 Candolleomyces eurysporus
TCTCCAGCTGGCCCTGGACTCTCTTTATTTATAAATCTCGTGTACACCTATTTACCATGCTCCGGTGATCGCGCAGCTCCAGATAGTATATATATTGGACTCTCTTAGCATAGTTTTTCCCCAGAGAATTACTGCTGTTTTATTTGTGTTTACTTTGCATTTCCAATCGACTGGATTTGTGACTTTTATCTCGCGCGGCGTGATACTAAGTTAAAGGAAAGATCAAAGCTATAAAGAAGTAACCCTAGGGTTAACTGTGTGATTATCAAGTACTCCTCGATTACTTGGAATTAGTGTGCACAAGAGAGAGAATTTGTAAATTCTTAATACTCTACACTANCCCCCCATACTCGCANCCCCCGANTTTGGTGCGGCACAACTACAAAGGTTTATACATACTGCTTACCTCGCACAGCTCGACTTAGAGTTGGTGTAGGTGTTAGGTTGTGTGTTTTAGTAGTCTCGCCGTTCTCGATCACTTCAGCGCACCCTCCCGTTTGCGCACCTAATCCAACGAATTGATCCGAATTTTGGGTGCTTGACTCACCAAGCCACACTGCTTCACTACTCTGCTGACTCCTTCTATCTCTTGGCTAGGGACAGGCTGACTGAGCTTCGGGCAGATGACCACATAAGCTTTAGTCTTTCTTTCCGGTTTTCCGTACAGGTTCACAAACTTGGGACAATCCTCTGAAGCTCATCAACTAATGCCGATACCTTCCATAGATGGTAAGGTCCGTGCTTATTGACTTGACAGATCGACGATCTTGTTCTCGAAGCCATCGGCTACTTCACGAAGACTTCCACTTAGCAATGTCAGGGCGAATTCCCTTATAGTACGCATAACTCCCGCTGATATTGTCCCTCGCCAGGTCAGGCATATCAGGTAGCCTCGACTCTAGTTGTAGCTGTTTCAGATACGTTCACAAGGCCTTCACGAACTTAAAGTACCATTGTAGAACCGTCTTACTTGTCTTTCTTGTCTCTGCTAGGTAGTCTGCTTAGTTGGCAACCAGGGAAAGCTCCAACTCTATAGTTCCCAACTTCACGAAGATCGTCTTTACACATAAGTCAGTTCACGAATATTAGAACAAGTTCACAAATTTTTATAGGGTGTTTGCGCACTCGGCGCATCAGCGCCAAGCTTATCGTCCTGTTTCATACAACATGATTGTGCGATCTTTTTCCTTTCCCTGTCCTGTCCTCTCCAACTTATTGAGTCTGGATGCTCTCTCCTGCTCACACATTTCCTACTACTTCAGTGGCGAATGACAATATTTTGCAACATGTCAATAGATGATTTTCAAACTCGTGATGCCAAAAACAAGGTTTGAAAGCAATAGAGGCCTCAGAACATGCCGCGCAAAGTGACGGCCCACTGAACACAAGTTTGATTATGGGCCATTGCATTGTGTGGCGTATTCCAAGGACTCAAGGGGATTCATGGCCCTTGGGAAGTGCTCCTATATTTTTTTTTACTTTAAAATCATAAATATAATAAAATTCATTATGCTCAAACTGAACCTTCAGTGTTTGAAATGCAATGAAAATACTTGCACATAGTGGGGTTTGTGGGGAGGTGTAATGCACACAAGGCCTGATGTGTTTGGACATATCTGTGCCTCCCTCACCCAGACCCAGATTGTGTCTAAATAATTTTTTGCATGCCTGAGCACCTGTTTCCTTCCATTTAAGCTACAAATTGAGAGGAAAATATAAGGCACAGACAACTTATTTTTCTGATTATTATGTCATGAAGGTGAGTAAGAATCACAATCCAAGACTTCTACCTTGAATTTGGGAAATTAATTTAGTACATTCCCTGGAGAGTCATTATCAGAGGTGGCTCGCAAATTTTGGGACAACTCACTCCCTGCCTCAAAACTTGTGATACAGAATTTGACATGAGAACATGGTCATTTAATTATGTAATTGTGCTCCTAGCCCACCACAATGTGATGCAGTGAGCAAGAAATCACAGTCTCTGTAGCAAAAAGCAAGTAAGGCATGTGGAATTTGAGAAAAATAAACATCCAAACCACTGATCTTGTCATTCCTATTCCTCTATGGGCTGCTCCCATCCAAAACCATGTAAAGGAAAGTCACGACTCGTGATCTCATGGGTAGTGCTTACCTGCCAGGTACGCAGGTACAGGTAGCCACAGGTACAGGTACAGATCTGAAAATGGCTACCCATGCTGTACCCGCCAGGCTCCAGGAAGGTAAATCCAAAAAAGGAAGGTGAAGGACAGCCATTAGTTTTAACAAAAATGAGCAAAATTTTATACAGAATACCATGTAGATTATCTACAGACCTCATCTCCACACTCTCACATGCATTTCAGTAGTCTAAATAGCTTATAAACACATTAAACCTATAAAATATCAATATTTTTTGAAAATCCATGAATTTCAGCTGATGCAGTCGGAATCATGCAAAACTAACTACAATTGTACTTGGTTATGTAGTGCAATATTCACAACAACTGTACTATGCTCCCAGGGTGTGGCAAAAGCACCAGTCTGTTCTCATATTAATATGCTAAGTGATGCATCAGTGTGATGCATCATAGACAATTCTAAATAGCCATCGCAGTGTCCATCTCAAAAGTAGTGCATTGAAGCACCACGTCTCATGTCAGCAGCCCAGCCAACCTTCTTAAAGTAGTGCATTGGAGTGGTGCATCATCCAAAAGACTGGCGGTGGGAGCACCCCAGCCCCAAAAGTGATGCATCATTGGAAACTCGTGCCGCTGTTCAGAGTGGTGCATCGTTCATATACCATGTCCAAAAGCAGCAACAACTGGCTTAAGGGATGCATCATTGACAACCTGGTGTGCCGTTCAAAGTGGTGCATTGTCCATACACCAGCGACTGCCTAAAGTGGTGTGCCCCAAAGTGCCTGCTGTCCAAAGTGGTGCATAATGATGCACCCCTCCCGACCCCACCCAGTGCCTGTCATCCAAAGTGGTCCACATTGAAGTGGTGCATTGTCCATACACCACTTTGGGATGCACCACTTCCAACCTGCCTGTCACCCAAAGTGGTTGACATCTAAGTAGTGCATCGTCCACACAGCTGTGTCCAGAACAGGTTCACAAAGAGCCTGGACTGCATTCTAAAGCTTGAGACTCAACTCTTGACCTTTGATACCCTCATGTGATTGTGTTTCTTATTTCTCTCTGTCTCTGTCATCTGTTTGTCTCTCTGTCTGTTTGCCAAGTAATAATTATCTATATATACATGTCTGTGTTATTTATTATAGCATTAGCAGGTAGCTAGCATTTGTATTTTGTCTCGGGACCATGTTCCCAGGAATCTACAAGAGCCATCTGTTATCGAGAAAAGAGTGTTTAAGTTTGCAAAGTCAATCAGAGTCATGTCACTTGCATTTTATCAAAATCGTTCTTGCATTAAAGTTGCTCGAGGCCATGTCCTCTGTTCACAAAGTTATCTGTCGTATCTTGAACCTTACTGTGTGTTAGCGAAGTCACTTTGCAAAGCATTTCTATTGTTGCTGGTTGAGCCTTAGCTCCCCCTTGAACTTGCAATTGTACAAGAAGAGTTCTAGAAGCCTCTGTCGACTAGACTTGGAGCTTTTACCTATACCCCTTTGCCCACTGATATGCCATCTGTGTAGACACCCTCTCAAATTCGTGAATTTATCTGTAAAGTTTGCAAACCGACTTTGATAATTAACGAGATCTTCTTGAAGGAAACAGAAACATAAGAGTTGGAGTTATCCCTGACTGTCAACTAAGCAGACGCCCTGGAGAACGAAAGAACATTGAGTAAGACGGTTCTGTGATGACACTTTAAGTTCACAAAGGTCTCACAAACATATCTGAAATGCAGTAACACTATTTGAAGTCTAACTAGCATGCCTGACCTGTTGAGGTACGATGCTAGAGGGAGTTGTGCACATTATAAGGGAATTTGCCCTGACACTCGCTAAGCAGAAGTCTTCGCGAAGTAGCCAGTGGCTTCAATAATTTGATGAGAGATTCGCCAAGTCAATAAGCCTTGACACGACCGAATTTGGAAGGAACGGAAGCAGTGATCAATCTTGGATGGCTAATCTGAAGTTCGCGAATCTGTACAGAGAACCAGGAAAGTATGACTAAAGCTTATGAGGTCATTTACCCAAAGCTCAGTCAGCTCGTCCACAGCCAAGAGAAAGAAAGAGTCATCAGAGTAGTGAAGCAGTGTGGCTTGGAGAAGCCAAGCACCCAAAACTCAGATCAATTTGTCAGGTCGGATTCGCAAACAGAAGGGCATGCTCTCCGGGAGCAATCCTTGGTGAATATCCATGCAGACTTGACAACAGCCACGTCTAGAACAGGTTCATGAAAAGCCTGGACTGCATTCTAAAGATAGAGACTCAACTCTCGGCCTTTGATACCCTCATGTGATTGTGTTTCTTATCTCTCTCTGTCTCTGTCATCTGTTTGTTTCTCTATCTGTTTGCCAAACAATAACTTGTCTTCAGCAGGCTGTCGCTTCGCACGGCAAATTTCCGAGGACTTGAGTGTACCAGAATAGGAGCTACATACCTTCCACGGTCACATTGTACAAATTAGACGGAATTGCTTGGCGCATCGGTGCACTGGGGTACAAGTACCCAAGGACAGGAGTCCTCGGAATTACATATATATACGTCTTTGTTTTATCTATTATAGCATTAGCGGGTAGCTAGCATTTGTATTTCACGTTGGGACCATGTTCCCAGGAATCTATGAGAGCCATCTGTTATCGAGAAAAGAGCGTTTAAGTCTGCAAAGTTATTCAGAGTTGTGTTGCTTGCGTTTATCAAATTGTTCTTGCATTAAAGCTGCTCAAGGCTGTGTCCTCTGTTCACAAAGTTATCCGTCGTATCTCGAACCTTACAGTGTGTTAGCAAAGTCGCTTYGCRAAGCATTTCTATYGTTGCTGGTTGAGCCTTAGCTCCCCCTYGAACTTGCAATTGTACAARAAGNAGTTYTAGAAGCCTCTGTCAACTWGACTTARAGCTTTTACCTATACCCCTTGCCYGCCTTTATCTTCACGAAGGTATTTGGTGTGTTGTGTTGTTGTGGTTGTGTGTGTGTGTTTGAGTTCTATAGTTTTGTTGGTTAGAGAGCCCTAGTTCGCTACCTGCACATCACCGCTCTCAGAGCTGTGGCACCACCTGCGAGCGTGTCTGATAATGTATTAGTTAGTGTATATCAGTGCGCAGGGAGTAGACATGTTTCATATACAGTATTGTTGAATTGGGTCATATATACAGAGTAAGCATAAAGTTAACCAGATGAAGGTTATATACAGCATTGACAAAATGCTCATTTAGACAAAGATAGATGCTGAACAGCAATTGCTAACATATCTTCACCTTTTGCAACCAATAAATCTACAGCTTCCTTGTCCCCTGAAGCGGCAGTACAGCCACTTAACAGCTTTCAGTAGTCCAATGCATCCTGCAGCTTTTCCACCACCTGTTCCTTCTCCGTGCTGCATACACCTGAGCTGGGAATAAGTCTATCCTTAATCCATTCATCTAACCACCCAAACACATTCTTGACCACTGGAAGGAAGCTGATATCCCTGACAGGCATGCCCATGTGACTGCTCTCAGTAAACGACAGACAGCAATGGATGGTGTTGGGGTAAAGACAGAAGGCAAACTCGAAGAGCTCCTCATCCGTCAGAAAAAGCAGCTCGAGTCCTTCCAGCTCCTTGATCAAGCTGACAGTTGTGTCAATAGAGGGTGGAGTGAGCATGGAGTGCTCCATGAGTCAAAGATTAGGATGGGTTGGAGGCCAGAGCAACCAGAGCTTGACGCCCCTCCAGTGAATCATGTACATTCCGCAAGCTATACCATCCATATGAGGATGCGTAATAGATCCAGGGAACGTCCATGAATTTGTGAGAGACAATACAAGCGCGCCATTGTCGGGATCGTACGGGTAAGAGGAGTATCGACATGCGCCCAGACCCTTTGTGGAGGAGGGGATGTCGAAAGCAACAAGCAGGCGGGACGTCCGATCGAACTTGTAACCGTTGAGCAGCAGGGCCTGCTGAGTCCAGAAGTCCGCAACACATACTTGATCTTCTTCCAGGTTGGTAATTGAGTTCGAGTACCGAACTTCTCGCGTGGACATAATATTGTCTACGGCCAGGCGTAGGGAAGGGGGGCATCCACTTCGAGAGGCCTTGCCGATGACCTTGCAAGTCTGACTATCCCTGGTCTCGGTTGAGATTCATGGAATTGGAGAATTGAAGCCCAACAAAGCCTCCAGAATAGCAACGCCACGGCTGCATTGGGTTTCAACTTGAGAGGGAGGGCCAGAGGACCATTGCGTGATGAGCTCTTCCATCCATTTGTTCGAAGGATGAGTTGCAACCGGCAAGGAGTGTGTCATTAGAGTGCTGGTGGCCGCATTAGAAGGCATCAAACGATTGTCAACTGTGAGTTTCGCGGAAGGTGTGGGGCCAGAAGAATCGGCGGGGGCAGCAGGGTGGAGGGGCGGGACAATTTTAGAGGAGGTGGCAATGTCTGCATAAAGAAGAAATCAATAATGGTCGAATAATCGATGGACAGACAGCCGCTGCAACTGGGCGAAGCAAGCCTTCTGTCTTTTGTCTCTTAGACGGGGGCATAACAAGCACTGAATCCAAGGCATATGCTGCAACCAGTGCTTGACCATCAGTAGATGCCAATTAAAAGACGCTGCCAACGCACCTTTACTCCAGCCCTTACCCCAGTCCTTCCTTTCAACCCAAATCTTATTGAACAGCCTGACGCTGTCACCCAACAGGGGATGGTTCTGTTCAGGGATGCTGGTCTTTCTCGTGACCAAGGTTGACGCCGGACACCATACCCCATTGTAGTATACCCAAGTGATTCGTGTAGAGGTGTTGATGTGCAGGTCGCCAATGTTGACCGAATCTCCAACAGAATCGTGGGGGCTGCTAACAACAGTATAGCTGAAGGCTTTCGAGCCAACGACAACCTCTTTATGCAAGTTAGCAAAAATAAAAGGTATCAGCATTAATCTACTCACCGTGAGTGGACATAAGGCAGACAAGCAGCGCTGAAGCATTCATTAGACAGTGAGAGTGTGCGAGGTGGGGAAGAGAATAGAATCCAGCTTTACCCACCACCGCTCCTGCATGTCTTGAGGTCATGTTGGGCAGGAATTCATCCGGGTAGAGATGAGAGGGACCGGTAGCTGAAGATATCCCGCAGCAGCAAGTATGGGTCGTCTTCCCCCCATGCGTGAGTGAGGTGCAATATAGAGATGATATTAAGACAGACATCGATGAGCACTCACCGATACTGAATTCATGCAGGCTCTGAACCATTGGCTAGCAGCCGAGAGGCAGGACGCATATCGGTACATGCACCAACTAACTGCAAGCGAGCGAGCATTAGTCAAATGTGCTTACAAGTTGGGACGCAAATAGAAACGGCAAGGCTTGTTGCTTAAATGTAATACAGGCACCGCACGTTCAAAGTCGAACTGACCTCCTCGACGTCAAACAGTCGTTCAACCAAGCGCCCCTCGTCATCACCAAAACTCCCTCTAAACTTGCATTGTTGTATGTACGTTGGGCCTATGCTCATGTCGATAGAAAATTGAAACAAAAGGTGTGCTCGTCTGCCAAGAAAGTCAGTGGGAATCAAACTTACAATACCACAAGGCATCCGCGATGGCCCTGATCGACGAGCAGCTAACAGCACCCGAGCCAAGGCAAACTGGTCTGGTGGGCGAGACGAGGTTTTGCCTGGGACTCCCTACATCCGAGGAAAAGTGACGAACACCGCTGCGGCAGTATACATATGCTTATGTATTGAAAGGGTAGGAAGAGACAGAGGGCGAGGGTGAGTGGATAGGACAAAGGAGGTATGGGACAATTAGCATCTGACTGCTCGATTTGCCGTGTTAACTTGGGTCGTTATCTGCTGCATGTATGCAGTCGGTAAAACAGCGGACTATTGGCCGGCTCTGGCGCTCCTCTGTGCCCATACGACGCAGGGACAGAAATGACGCACATCCCCTAGTAAATCCTTCGATATTCTAGCAGATATGCGTCATAAAATCCCGGACATCCTTGCCATTGCAACCCAAGTTTATCTTGCCCTCCACCCACCCGGTAGTACCCTGTCTGATAACATGCCCACCACCACTGAGCACAACAAAGAACAGGTGTGTAACGTCAGATCTTTCAGCAACATCGTTGTACTCACACCAGCAACCTGCAGTCTTACGAGCAATGGGAGCTCGATTTACCCAGTCGCGACAGGCAGATGCCGGTGGTATTCGAGTGTCGAAACCATCCTCTTCTCGCCGACGTCCCCCATGTCAAGCGCGTACTAGTCATGATCGTCGATACCAGCCTCTCCGCCATGAAGGATGCATACAAATTCGAACACCAAATGACCGTCCCCTCTGACACCAAGGAAGAGATGGCAAAGAAAGGTGCATATGGCTGACGGTCTCAATTATCAGAAACTAATGATTGCCTCAAGGACTTATTGAGCTGACTGCTGGGGACTATGTATTTGTCCGGGATATGGATCTGCACAAGTCGTCCAAGGAACAGGCAGAACAGGCAGAGGACGACATTGATGTGCAGGTCGCGTTCTAAGGCTCAAAACACAACAAGACAAAGATCCTAACTCTAACACCAACACACACACAAAACAAACACACCAAGTATCTTCGGAAGATAAGAGGCGGGCAAGGGTATAGTGAAAAGCTCCAAGTCAAGCTGGACTTGGGCTTCAGAACGTAAACTTTGCAATCGCAAGTTCGAGGGGGGAGCTAAGGCTCAACCAGGTTCGATGTTATTGCTTTGGAAGCTGAACTTCGTAGACAACAGACTTTGATAATACACGGATTCGACTTCAGAAGTGAGAACACGGTCTCAACACAATATAACTTTAACAACGCGATGAGGACACGGCCTCCGAACGACTTCTGAACTTAAACACGCAAAAGATAACAGAAAGGCTCTCGTAGATTCGGTGGGTAACACGGACCCGGACGCAAAATACAACGCTAGCTACCCGCTATGTAGATTCAGTACTTAGAGTCCAAGATTAAATACTGTAAATAAGTTTGGCAAACACCTTCAAAACAAGCAGAGATAAAAGCACATGAAATTAACCAGTCCAGAAAGAAATAATCATATGAGGGTATCCAGGCTCCAGAACTAGGTCTCGACCTTTCTAGACTTGCATCGAGACGCGTTCGGAACCACTGCCGAAACAGCACTTCACTACTTCCACATGTTTAGATAGTTCAGAATAGGTTCGGAGGTGAGTACCTTTGCTCCCGACCCTACTTCCGTCTATCCGGTTCGCTGGGCACCACTCCCAAGCCCTCATCATGTCATTGCCCCGGCTCTAGGCCTTCCACATTCTTCCGCACTCCATGCTTTCCTTGCTATCCACGTCGGTTCACAAGACCGAAACCTATCTCAGGTTCTGAAGACAGCCGAGGGTCCGGTCTCCACTCCGCATCAGTTCACACCTTGAGTCGGCTCTTCAGAAGTTCTCAACCAAGCCGCTTTGTACTTCCGAATCCAGTAACTGTCATGTAAGCCACAGAGTGACGTTACACCTTCCACTTAGTGAATGTCAGGGCAAATGTCCCTTGTAGTGTGCAGACTCTCTTCCTACGCTGTACCTCGCCAGGTCGGGCGCGCAGTTGTAGTTCCAAATCAATTCGCTACCCTTCGGATACGTTCGCAGGGCCTTCCTATTTTAAAGCTCCACTGCCAAACCGTCGTACTTGGGTCACTGAGCCGGATCCTTGAGAGCTGCTAAGTCTGAAGCCGGGAACCGCTCCGACTCTTGGTTTCGCAATGTTCAGAAGACATGCTAAGTTCTATAAGCTGTCATCGTTACTTAGTCCTTTAATTCAGAAGCACTTCCAAAGAAAAGTTCTATTAATTCGCGATTTTTCTAAGGGTATACAGGCATGCACCGCATCAACGTCCTTGCGGTTGCAGTAGCAGGTCGGTAAGTATCTACTCTAATATGTTGTCTATAAAATGAAGGGACCGTATTCTGACTGATCTAACCTCGTAGCAATCACCATGACCCAAATGCCATAGAGGAATTCGACGCAGCCATGGAAGGCATAGTGGGATCGGGAAAAGGAGGCCTCACAGACTTCGAGAGGGAAAAGGGGGCTAAGAAAATCAACGGCAACCGCTGCTTCTCGCTGGCTACCACCTACGAGAAAATGAAGAAGCTAGCGGCACCTGCTGCCGCTGGGAAGAAGTCTGCGCGTAACTTGAAGGCCATTCTCTGAAGAAGTCCTTGCTTATTGTGAGTGACTGATAGATATACAACTACCTGTATTTAATTCTTTTTATTTACATTGTCTATGGCAACAGGCATCGAGCAAGATGGTAGTCCAACTGTCTCATATTCTTCCAGCCGGCGTACAAGCAGCTATTCGAGCGAACAGGGAAGTCACAAACCACCCTCCGGCTGGCTGCCACGAAAATTACCTGGCCCCCAACATGCAGCTGAACATATCAACCGTTGAAAAGCAGAAGAAAAAATGCAAAGGTGACGCTTACTCTTGCGGTAGTTTGTCAATTGAAGCCCAGCCAACTTATACCACTTCTTATAGGTCTCAAGAAAGATCTGGGCCAGTTCGGTTTACCCCACTTCGACTCGCATGACCACGCAGCATACTTGACCGTCATGTTATCGTGCCCGTACATGCCAGAAGACTGCGACCCAGGCGACTTTCATATTCTCCTACTGGGAGTGTACACGACTCTTGTCAAGTATAGAGCAGTAATATTTTCTGGCCGGCGAAAGCATGGAGGGACGGAGCCATCACTCCCTTGAAACGTGAAGAAATCCTTGAAGTCGGCGTTCCGCTTGAACCTAGTGTTCTACCTGACAAAAGGATGCGTCAATGGAGAGTCCAGGATGGCGCTAGCTCCAGCTGCTCGCAAGCTGCGAAGACCGCCCTCTTCCAAGAACACAAAGGCAGATGATATATCCGTCTTATGCTTAGTGCCTGAAATGACCGACAGCTTGTAAGCATCATTGTCGAATAACTGTTGTAGCCATATAATAACAGTTTTGGATTTACAGAGCCGTGTTGAGGAAGATGTTATGCAATAGGGCGAATTTCGCATCGGACGGCGAAGTTATCATGAGCCCCGAAGGCCATGCCAACTTTATGGGGCGGGGTGTTCTCCAACTGGCCAACTTCTTCCTCGAGCAAGCGTCCATGGACATGGGTTACCAAGTAAATACGACAAGCTTCCTTTCATCGATCACCTATCTCGATTCCAACGGAGTCCGTCGAAGCTTGGAGGACTGGCCTTGCGCTCCCAATGTCAACAGACATAATCAAGCGAGGATTGACGCCATTTCCCTATTCCAAGAATTCGAAAAGAAGGTCTCAAGATTCATTCCATCGGTAGTGGTTGCCAGTGACAGAGCAAAGAAAGGGCTGGTGCTGTGGGGAGACGATGAAGAGTCCGATGGGTGGGAGACAGACAAAGACAATGCACTATGGAGCTCTGCAAACACGACCGAAGACACTGCACAAATCAGAAAGCTGCTAGGGGGAACGTCCAAGGTGTCGGTCATCACAAAAGCGAATAAGCGCCAGACGGCATTAACGTCAACCGTACCAGCACCGCTGCCTGTCATCAATCGACAATCCGGTACTCAACAGGCAGCCACCTCTGTCATTCCCTCGACACATCAATCTGCCGCTCAACAGCCAGCTGCTCTCAACATTCCCTCGACACGTCGATCTGCTGCTCAACAGCCAGCCACCCTCAACACACCCTCAACACGTCGATCCGCTGCTCAACAGCCAGCCACCCTCAAAGCACCCTCAACACGTCGATCCACCGTTCAACAGCCAGCCACCCTCAACGCACCCACAACATGTCCACGCACAGCTCAAGCCACACAATTGCAACAAAAGGCCCGAACGACAGGGGGTGTCCCGGCTCAACCGACTAAGTTGCATGCACCGATGGGCAACAACCAGGCTTCAGTACCGAGTGCTGTCAGTCATGCAGAGTATGGGGCAGACAGCAGGCTATCACCCAAAAGCCAGGACAAGGGCGACTACAACGGGAGTCCTATTGGACAGGAGATCGACAATGAGGATGGTGAAGTGATAGAGCAAGGTGATATGGAGGAAAGGGGGGATATTGCGGCAAGGAGTGGGGGTGAAGATGTCAGTGCTGATTTGCAGGACCACAAAAATGGCGCGGCACAAGGTTAGTGGCTTTTAATCTCCAAATGCATTGTCAACTGAATATATGTCAATGATAGCAAATGGCACGGAGGGGGTAGAGGAAGACAACGCGAACATCGACATCAGTTTCAAACCCCATTACAACGAAAGAACGAGGTTGCAAGCATCCGAATCGCCACAGGTACAGAACAGCGGACAGGATACGTTGGCTGGGTGTGACACATCCCCATCCGAAGAAACGCTCATGACGGGCAACGGTACAGGGAAGAGGAAGAAAAGCAACNAAAAAAGGTACATTCAGGAATGACTGGAAATTGTTGGTGCTGTGCTAATACATCATCGATTGTAGGTGCCGAAAACACTAGGAAACGAACGAAACACGAATACCGTATGTTGGACCTTCTTACACCGGAGAACATGGCCCTGGAGACCGAAGGCGCCCAACAGGAAATGAACGCTTATCGCCAGCACTCGAATAGCTCAACTGTAGGCTCACCTCACAGGCTTTGGTTGCGCATCAACAAGATCCGCTCAACGTTCGAACTGGCTGAGAAAGCCCCATTGTTGATGGAAACTCCATCACTCATACGATGCTTACACGACCAAGCAAAGGAATGCGAAGTCACTCTGCTTGTATCTCATCTTCACATGCGTTGATGTGCAGGTAGTGAACTAGGGCGCTCTAACAACCAAACTATAGAACTAAAACACACACACAACCACAACAACACAACACACCAAATACCTTCATGAAGATAAAGGCGGGCAAGGGGTATAGGTAAAAGCTCTAAGTCTAGTCGACAGAGGCTTCTAGAACTCTTCTTGTACAATTGCAAGTTTGAGGGGGAGCTAAGGCTCAACCAGCAACGGTAGAAATGCTTCACAAAGTGACTTCGCTAACACACAGTAGGGTTCGAGATACGACGGATAACTTCGTGAACAGAGGACACGGCCTCGAGCAACTTTAATGCAAGAACGATTCGATAAATGCAAGCGACACAACTCTGATTGACTTCGCGAACTTAAACACTCTTTTCTCGATAACAGATGGCTCTTGTAGATTCCTGGGAACACGGTCCCAACGCGAAATACAAACGCTAGCTACCCGCTAATGCTATACTAGATAAAACAGAGACGTAGATATAGACAATTATTGTTTGGCAAACAGGCAAAGAAACAAACAGATGACATAGACAGAGAGAGATAAGAAACACAATCACATGAGGGTATCAAAGGCCGAGAGTTGAGTCTCGAACCATAGAACGCAGCCCAGGCGCTTCGCGAACCTGGTCTGGATGCGGCTGTTGTCGAGTCCGCATGGATATTCACCAAAGATCGCTTCTGGAGAGCACACCCTTCCGTTCGCGCACCTAATCAGACGAATTGATCCGAATTTTGGGTGCTTGGCTCCACCAAGCCATACTGCTTCACTACTCTGCTGACTCTTTCTTTCTCTTGGCTATGGACAGGCTGACTGAGCCTCGGGTGGATGACCACATAAGCTTTAGTCGTACTTTCCGGTTTTCCAAGCAGGTTCACAAACTTCGGATTAGCTGTCCGACATTGATCACTGCTTCCGTTCCTTCCAATTCAGGTCACGTCAACGCTTATTGACTTAGCGGATTGCTCATCAATTCTCGAAGCCACCGGCTGCTTCGTGAAGTCTTCTGCTTAGCGACTGTCAGGGCGAATTCCCTAGGAATGTGCACAACTCCCTCTAGCATTGTACCTCGCCAGGTCAGGCATGCTAGTTAGACTTTGAATAGTATGACTGCGTTTCAGATATGTTTGCGAGACCTTCGTGAACTTAAAGTGTTGTCGCAGAACCGTCTTACTCAACGTTCTTTCGTCCTCTAGGGCATCTGCTTAGTTGACAGTCAGGGTTAACTCCAACTCTTATATTTCCCTTCCTTCGAGAAGATCTCTTTGATTACATACGTCGGTTCGCAAACCTTACGAATAGATTCGCGAATTTGAGAGGGTGTTTACGCAGACAGCGTATCAACGTCATTGCCAACTTTAAATTTAACCTTTATTGATCCGATGCCATCAGCTCTAGCTGTGGTGGGACCAATTCCGTCAATTGTCACATTTGAGAGAGGGGTATAAGTGATGAAAGCATCGTGAATGGTGCAAATATGTGAGGTGGTTCCAGAGTCAAGGTGCCAGGTGAGTTTTGATGTATCTGATTTGCCAAAACGAGCCATATAGATGATGGCAATTGCTGAGTTGAGGTCTGTGCTGTCTGCTGCCTGGTTTGCCCTTTCCTTCCCCCTCCTACCCTTTGGACCTTTCCCTTCTTTTCCTCCTCCCTTTGGCCAACAGTCCTTCTTGACATGTCCCTTCCACCTACAATTAAAACACTCCATATCCGACTTCTTGGACTTCGCCTGCAACGAAGTCTCAGACCCTTCTTCTCGGCTCTTTCGGCGGCGGTCTTCATCCAGTAAAAGCGGAATAAATTCAATAGCCTTCAGCGGCTGATTGCTGGTGGTGTGTGAGCCAAGGTACGAAGTTGTGAAGACATCCCAGCTGTCCGGCAGAGAGGAGATCAAGATCATTACAAAGTCTTTGTCCAAAACAATGTTGGACATGAGAGCCAGTTCCGCCTTCAGTGATTGGAGGTTATTGATGTGCTTGACCATGTCAAAACCCTCCTGCATCTGCGATCAATACAATGCTCAACACGTTGACAGAATCCCTAACTGTCCCTTCGACTCTTTCACCAAACACAAGCATTCCCAAATATCATATGCCATGTCCACTCCCACAATGTGACCCATCTCCGAGTCGCTACCAACTTTCATTCATCAACCCAGAAACTGACAATACTCCACTATTTGGTTTCTTGGACCCTGCATGCATTCTCCAGGGTGTTCACTTGATTTCTGCTTTTCACCATGGTTGCTCTGACAATGGCATCCCAGGTACAATTGGACAATCAGAATCTGATGAGGGCCAAGTTTACAATTACTATGATATTAACATGTGAGTAAAATTGCTCTTTATTTTATAAATGCTCTGATCCTGGAATAACCTAGATTTGTTGATTGATGCATGTTCATGTGCTATCGAGGTGGGGGAATTGGTCACCAAGAGATTTGGGAAGCACTCAGTGTTTTCCAAAATGACCGAAATCCAATTGATCTGCAGATGAGGACCATTGCTGCATCTAACTACCAAACAGCAGAGCATGAGAAAGACAGAGTTTGATGTGATGCAAGTTGAAGGGGCTAGAAGAAATGATGAAGAAGGGGATGATGAAGAGTATGAGTGCATTGAGATTGTTCAAACAGCACCAAATGAGGAAGATGTTGAGGGAGGTGAGATGCTTGATGAAAGGGAGGTTGGTGATGAGTTGGGCGCTGAGGATGGAGAAGTAGAAAACAATGAATTTGGAGGATTGGCTTTGCACCACTTTAGTTATGGTTCCATATGTGCAGTGACCAGACACAAGAACTGATTGGACTTTTATTTTTGCTTCTATTTACACATCACTATCAGCATCAAAATACTGAGACTAGGAGTGCAGGTGGGTGCAACTGATTCAAGAGGTGCATTATGTGTGTATTTTTTCAAGCATATTGCAGCTCATGCACATCCATACTTGATGCAGTGCTGGAATTTACAGAGCCTGTTTTCTAGAGGGAGCATGCAGCCAGCTGGGTGATGAGCTAGTGAAGACCATTGATCACATTCAAATGCAAGTTACCCAACCACAGGGTTGGTCTGCACTTTTCAGTTAGGACCTGCCAAGGTAAGCCTAGTTTCATGCTGGTTTTGAGCAGGTTTACACATACCTTCACAGGTACTGCTATTTATTTGGAAAACCTGCCATCCCATAGACAGACCTGTGCTCTACCATGCTGCTTTTCCATATCCATACTNGGTTTTTTTTTATTAAATGTGATAGACCATGGGGGTATAACAAGATATGGTCAGATACCAGATGCAATCACTTTATAATATCTAACCTACACTGGTCTTTCATATATGCAATCGGGTTTTTTGCTGATGCAGCTGGTGACGTCAATTGAATGTAACTTGCTGATAATGGTGGGAAGATCTGCTTCACAAGACAGCTTCCATACCCTCCATAGCCAGACTCAGGTCACCACAGCGAGTATGTCATCTTGGATGTCGCCCTGTAGATCGATGGAGGAGAGACAATCAGGGCATTTTGATAACAGTCGTCAGTTGGCGGCGTCCACATTGATTGACACCCTAGGCATCAGCAGCCTCAGGGGATTCTAGGAAAGATGAATGAAAAAAAAATTTATGATCTCCAGATTCAAAGGAAACCGTCCCAGAGACCCTTCACAGAGCACCTCTGGCTCAAGCACTCAGGAGATCTCCATAAGATCCAGCCATAGCCCACTGTATTCAGTGGAGTCTGGTGGTCTGAGCTCTGCCTCCAAACCTCGAACAGCCCGCACCGCTACTCCGGAGGTTTGACCATACAAGAGGTCCAGGACGTTGAAGGCGCTACAGGTAGTCCTACATGCGCTGAAGACATATTTCAAAGCCAGGATATCTGCTAGAACCTGTGGGGGCAGGCGCTGATGGTTAGGATGCACCAAAGCGGTGCCACGGGTTGCACACAACAAGTGCAACCTGTGGCACTTTCTTCAAATACATGGCACGTGGGCCATTAAATTTGTAGTCTGGTACTATCATATGTAAAGATGTACTGGTAGTCCTATCTATTCACTATTGAATATAGGGTCTATAGACAACCCACATGGGGGATTGGCGCTGGAAGGTGAATACAACTTCCATTGGGAGATAAATGGAGCTTGCTAGCAGAGCTTTCTGACCCTGTATGAGGTTGCTGTAAAGGTGATTGGAAGGTAGTTTGACCTTCCACCATGTATGTGAACGGTCAATTACTATTCCAAATCCCTGGGAAGGTGCTCAGGCAGGGAGATCTATTGCTGAGCAAAGGATTTGAAAGTTGATTTCACCTGCCAGCAACTGGATGGAAGGTGAACCTGCCTCCCATCATCAACCACTTGACTTCTAAACATAGCAGTGAACAGAGATTTGGGGTGTGATCTCACCATCCACCAAGAGTGTGGAAGGTATGGTCATCTCCCACAAGTCCATGGGAACATCTGTTGTTGCCTTCCAGATATCCTATGGAAGGTATATTGCCCCCCCCATAGCCCACTTAGAATCCCTTGGACTGGTTTTGACATTGTTGGAGGAGGTACTTGGGAGGTGAATTTACCTCCCAATGCCCAGGTTGGAAAGTGTGTTCAACCCCTAACTGTTGGCTGGAGCCCTTTTTGACACCTCACACCGGTGCTGAGAGGACATTANGGGGGGACGATTCAACTTCCACAGCATGTTGATTGAAATTTCATTCACCCCCCTTGGCTTGCTGGGAAGTTCCGTCATGGTGTCATTGATGAGGTGCTTGGGGGTTAAATTGCCTTCCATCCAGATGATGAAGGGTGACCTTACCTCCTTAGCTTTGCCTGGAATGTGTTTTGGTTCTTCATAATGATGTCTAGGAGGTGACCAGAAGGTGACCTTACCTTCTCATGGTTCTGTGGCAGGTGAATTCTCCTTCCATCTTTCCATGAAACATGTATTGAACCCTATCCATATCACTGAGGAACATTTGGAAGGGGAGCCTGCCTTCCAATATTGTGATGGAGGCAAACCTCACCCTCTGTGGCCACAGTGGAAGCAAGGCTCATCTCCTACCCCATGCCAGAAACACTAGAAGTACTGTTGTGGATGGTGCTAGGAACTCAGGGAGGGGGGATTTGCTGTTCAAGACATTGATGGTAGATGAATCTAACCTCACCACAAAGGTTAGGAATCTGATCCAACCCAGTGACATCTCATGTGGAAGGTCTGATCACCCCCACTCTTGGTTTTGTCCTCTCTACAGGTTGCTCAGAGGACATTTGGAAGCAGGATTCACCATCCATCAAGTTTCCGGGGGTTGACTCCACCTCCCAGAGGCTCACCAGGCACCCTTTTGCACATCTAATGTCCTTGCTGAGAAGGTGCTCAGAAGCAGGGTCAACTTTCCAACCTCCACCTGGCAGGTAATCTTACCTCCCCCAAGTTGCTTGGATCCTTTGTCAACCCCTCACGACATTGATGAGAGGACATCTGGGGGGACAGTTCACCTTTCATCAATAAAGATAAATGTGAAATCACCCCCAGAGGCTCACCATGCTCCTTTTCCACACCTTATTGTGTTGTTGAGAAGGTGATTGGAAGGTCAGTGCACCTTCCAACGTCCACCTGGGAGCTGACATTACCTCCCATAAGTTACTCAGATTCTTTTTCAACCCCTCACAACGCTGCCAAGAGGATGTCCGGGGGACAGTTCACCTTCCATCAGTAGTTGGGAGGTCATCATTTACAGTTCTTGACATGTACCAGAGGTGAATTAGCAACACAAAAAAAACAATTACTTCATTCTTCGTAAATGAAGTCTATTCCAAGCAGATAAGAAAACCTTTGTGTAGATAATAGCTCGCTCCTGGCCCATATAACTAACAGATTTGCGGATCCGTTTGAGGCCGCTGTTTCCACATTCCCCAGCGCTGGAGTTGATGGATACTAAACGTGGATCAACATTGGCATATTCGGAAAGAAAGGCAGCAGGACTGCATTTCGTGTGCCCAACACTGTGAAATGGTCAATAGTGAAAAAGGTGTTCTTGAAGAAGGTTGGTTCCTGCAACATGCAATACGGACCCAAGGCACATGCGAAGTCGTAGATGACCCGCTTGGGAGCGACAGGCCAACGGGTCATCATTGCAGAGAATACGTCATTACGACCCTCGCTCTCAGGAATACAGTGGAACCCGTAGCAGACAGAGTGCGTGCACCATGCTACCATGATGCCTCCAGTCAACCTGCGTTCCCCATACTGCGTGTAATACTTCCCACACCTGTCTCCTCGAGGTTTGGAGACGTCTTTCTTGTAGTCGGATTTCAACTTTGGATAGACAGGACGTTCTCGTATTTGAGGAAGACTGTAGAAGCATCCGGTCTCATCGCAGTGTCAGAATTGAGTGACCCAAGAAATAATAGAGCACCTACCACTTTCCAATCGGATTGCGCTACCACCATCTCAGGTCTTTGCGATAACGGTGCTGTCTCCACTGACAACTGCTGCAGGACGACATATGCTCGATTTGCAAGCCAGAACAACAAAGGAATAAAGCTGTGGATTGTCGATTGGTTCTTGGGAACTTGGTAGAGGCCGGGTATCGAGAGGATTTTGGTGAGATGCTGGGGTTGAGGGTTGCCAAGGAAGTTGCAGAGATCGGTCAGTGCGACACCGTTGATCATTTGAAGAACAGACTCCTCTGCGGCGATCTAAGGGGACGGTGAGAACCGTAAATCTCTCGATGTGAATCTACTTGCCTGAAGGAAAAAGCGAGAGGTGGAGGATGGTACCGCCTTTCTCTGCGAGTACGCAGCCGCCCCGTACATCTCCAGGAAGAATGCTGCAAGCGATGAGCACTCTTTCTGAAGCCCATGATATACCACATTTATACGACCCAGATGTTCGGCTTTCTGGTGTGACTGGCGATCGAGCTCCAGTTGCGCGGCGTTTGAGGGTGCTCCCTGAACACCATTACCTGCTACGGCCTCCTCGTCCTTGGCTTCCTCCTCCTCTAGCTCCAGCCTTGGCGCGTTGACAACCTGGCGAATGAGCTTGCGCAGGGCTGAATCTAGGATCAGCTGTTGGCGAGGGTGATTTTTGATGTTTAAATGTTGAATGGAAGAAGGCGAGGTCTGAGTGGGCGGTGAAAGACTGGAAGACAGATGTTTCCGCCCGAAAGCTAGAGTGATACCATCCCAGATGACGGTCTCAGGGCTGACACCACACCGGATGCACCGCATGTCGTTATCCATGGCCAGGCGTGTCGCATACGTGAACCAAATCGAACGGAATAAGTCGTCGCCCATGAACTCCGCACCCGACACAGTATAGCGATGGCTGACGGTGGCGACAAATGCGTTGAATGGTGTTTCGGAGGTGACAAAGGCAAATGTATATTCGTCGAGGAGTTCGTGGCTGACCAGGATACAGTTGTTGTAATTGAATGGCCCCTGCTCGCAAAGATCTGGACCAATGAATCGCCGTCTGTTTGAGGGACACTTCGGACACCGCTGCACCTGGAGAGTTCCATCGTGAACAGCGAGCAGGGTGAAGATGCGACATGCCCTTTCGACGGTCAGCAGGGATGGGTCATAAATGGATCTTCCTTCAGCGCGATGTACCAGCCKACCGTACCGTCCTGAGCCATCCGATCCGATGTACCAGCCTACCGTACCGTCCTGAGCCATCCGATCCGATGTACCAGCCTACCGTACCGTCCTGAGCCATCCGATCCGATGTACCAGCCTACCGTACCGTCCTGAGCCATCCGATCCGATGTACCAGCYWCCGTACSTCCT
>JANBPK010001155.1:0-20658 GCA_027579435.1 Candolleomyces eurysporus
GTTTTATTTGTATTATCATAAGTGGGTAGCTAGCGTTTGTATTTCGCGTCGGGACCGTGTTCCCAGGAATCTACGAGAGCCATCTGTTATCGAGAAAAGAGTGTTTAAGTTCACAAAGTCAATCAGAGTTGTGTCGCTTGCGTTTATCGAATCGTTCTTGCGTTAAAGTTGCTCGAGACCGTGTTCTCTGTTCGCGAAGTTATCCGTCGTATCTCGAACCATACCGTGTGTTAGCGAAGTCACTTTGTGAAGCATTTCCATCGTTGTTGGTTGAGCCTTAGCTCCCCCTCGAACTTGCAATTGTACAAGAAGAGTTCTAGAAGCCTCTGTTGACTAGACTTAGAGCTTTTACCTATACCCCTTGCCCGCCTTTATCTTCACGAAGGTATTTGGTGTGTTGTGTTGTTGTGGTTGTGTGTGTGTGTTTTAGTCCTATAGTTTGGTTGTTAGAGCGCCCTAGTTCGCTACCTGCACATCAGTGGCGCCAACCAGCTGGCCTACTAAACCCTAATCTCAGGTATATGGCGGGCACACCTCTAACACTGTGGTTTTTGATGTGTTTGTTCAAAGAGCACATTTTAAGCAAACCAAATGTAAGGGTTGACTTTAACCACAATCTGTAATACAAATGTTCAAGCTGGGCAAATTCAAATTTGCATTGCATGTGTCTGGCCTCCCTCTGCCACCACTAAAAATTTGCTCAGTATGTGTCCAATGTAGGCACATTAAACACAAACTGTAAACAAATGCATTCCTTGCACCTGATTTGCCTAAGATGTGCTTATTAAACAAACACATGAAAAACCACAGTGTAAGTTGGCAGTCCTCGAGTAGACTCCAACTCTTGTGAACCCAAGAGTAGCGCACTCTTTCATTATCCTTTGTACCACGCAAGTTATCTTAATACTGGAAGGGGTTTCATAGTGTAGAGATTAATTAGCCATGACTGTTAATTGAATGGTGAACAATATATTCAATAAATGGGTATTTATTCACAAAAAGCGAACACAGTTGTATCACTGGCCATGTTGAGAGGTGATGCATGAGAAGGAGGAGATGCCACCAAAGGAATGGCGGGGGCTCATGGAGAAATGGCAATGTTGGAAAGTTGTGCATGATGAATGAGTGGTGCATTTGCTGTTGCTGCCAGTACTGCTGCAATGACTAAGCTGGAAGTCTGCTCAAGGATGAAAGCACTGGCGTAGGCAGAAGCAGTTGGCTCAGGGAAGGTGGTGCTGTTGAGTGACGGCCAGGCTGGCTCTTCTAATTCATTCAAACACATCATTGACTCCAGAACCTCCACATTTGCCCAGTCTGGCTCTCCATTTGGCCAGAAGTCTGGAACATTGAAATCATCCGGATTGAACTTTGAAAAGTCAAAGGCTTCATTTGCGATTGCTGTAGCTACAGCCTGGGTGAGAAACTAGGATGACTGCAGATGGAGAAAGACGTACTCTGAGGTTCTGTCAAAACAGGAAGGTCAGTCCTCGTAGTTTCAGATGAAGGACCACTTTGAGAAATTGATGGGCCACCAGGAGCAGCCACTGTCTCGCTAGCCGGAGGGTTGGTGGAGCTCAATGAGGAGGTGTGGCTGTCTTTTCATCCAAGTCAGCTGAGAATACAGAAAAGAGAAGATAAGAAAGATGTACTGACTGGAGTATCCTCCTTGCTAAACGATGCTCCCGATCCATCACCCTCCTCTGACGCGACGTGACCTTTGGTGGCCAATGGTATTGTTATGGGCTTGCTCAGGTCCTTGTTGCACTGGAGGCGGAGTCAGCCTAAGGTGAACGAGGAGGGACTCTCAGTGCGAATGATAGCTCAGGTTGCAGTGAAAACCACCCAATGAATAAGGGGAGGTTCTTCGAAAGGGTGATAGCAAAGATGCCAAAAGCGGAATGAAAGGTTGGCGGGGTCGCAGTTATTCTCCTTAAAAATAAGAGGAGTGATTCTTCCTTCACTCGGCGTGAGAGCAAGAGGGTTCGTCGGGGTTGATATCGCCACCGCTAGTTGGGTTGGGGAAGTCTGGGTCGGATGTTGCTCGTCACCGCTTCGAGGGACGATAATCAACAGGGGCTTGATTGTGAGGCAAATGAGCAATAGTCAAAGCAACGGAACGGACAAGGGGAGGTGGATCCTCTGTTGTGGTGAGTGACCAAAGTTGTTGCAGTAGCTCGGGGCCTCGCGCTGCGTACTTCTGGTCGAGGAGAGCAAGCACTGCTGCCAATTCCGGAGTACTTGGCGGACGGTTGATAGCGCCCTGTGTAGCGTTAATAACGTCGCCGACAAGGTTACACACTATGAACGATCCGAGACGGATCTTGGTTTCCGGGCCAATGATAAAATAAAGTCGAATGTAGGTGATGAGATAAAGTGAGTCGATTTCAGTCTTGGTGTAGACTGCGAGGGTCATTCACTAGAGAAAGGATTAGCGCAGAAGAGGGGTTTATACGAGTAGACAAGAGAGTAGATTCTTGAGAACAAGCTGAGGAGTTACCGCTCAGCTTGTACTGCCTATATACTATACATGCTACTGTGCCGCAGTCCGTGCTGAGGCATACATTGGTAATTACGCAGTCCTGCTAAGTAATAGTCCGTAGTCCGTAGTCAATCCGTAGTCCTAAGTTACTAAGTATGCAGTTAGGTATTACAAAGTACCTAACTGCGGTCATCGTTCGCAGTCCTAGTGTTACTAAGAGAAAAAAAAAAGATACTACTGGGGTTATTACATAACAGGTATTCACGTTGGCAACGTGGATACAGCATGGAGGCGGTAAGTGTACTTCGGATTTGCACCTCAAGGAAAAGTACTGCAGCATCCAGAGCAGGGCTCACCCTCCCGGGGATTCCCCAATTTCAGGTTCCTCCGAAATCTCGTCTCCCGAATTGGATGCGATAGCGTATACCCCCCACCCCCTGGCTCACCCCGAGGCCGTGGTGATGTCCTTCTCGTGATAACGTGCATGATTCGCATTCTTAGATGTTTCGCATCTCGGCTCAGGTATCTTTCCAAAGAATCAGGGGTATTGTGAAATGAATGTGTCTAAACTCCGCTGGACATTCCATTCAACACGCGGCAAATGAATATGGTGACAAGTGATCAGAAGGGACAGATGACAAAACGCTGAATGCACGAGGAAACGATGCATCCCGTTACTGAAAGCAACGAATTTGTGGATGCTCCGTGATTAGCTGCTTCAGTAAGGATAGCCCACCCACTATAATACAAAGAGTCAAAGCTCAGGGTCCTAAGGAAGAGATGGCCACCATGCGCGTCTTCCCTCATGCGCGTCTTCCCTTTGGCTGTATCCAAACGGAACCTGGATTGCCATTAACTTACGTCTCGGGAATCTCACGATTCGCCTTCTTTTGCGGCCAGATCGTTGATACGGTCGCCTTCTGACAGGTTACAGGTTCAGGCGCTTTGAGCAGGCTTTCGGCGCTTAGCTTCTAAAGGAGTAATCACAGACGACGGCGACAGAGAAGGCAGTATTACGACGAGTCCGAGTACGCTCCACCGGCGCCTTAGCGATACAGAGGCTGATCTGAGACATGTGCTCCTGGTTCCGTTTCACAGCCGCTATCCGACCATCCCAGCCATACGGCAGTTCTTCTGCTGGCACCGCGGCGCACAGCTCCCTGTCACGTTGGATAATGCTCGATGTAATGTCCCATTGAAAGTAGACTTGGAGGTGGGTAAGTGCGACGTAGATGAGCGATAACTATCATTTAGGAGGGTGGATGGCATAATCGTCAGTCTCCGTGGTAGATAAACGAGATCCGGCCAAGTCCTCGTTGAAACGGATTACTTCTGTATGTAGACGGTTAATGAGAGTCATTTGAGGAACACGCTGCTTGCCGAGCCTCATGGCTCTCTCAGCAAACGCCTAGCCACCATCATCTGTGTCCAGAAACTAGTTGAAACCTGAGGAGTTCTCATCAGTGGGGGATAAACACGATGTATTAACGTGAAAATGGAAGATGAAAAAAAGATAGGCGCTCAATATGAATGAAACATGAGGTTCGAAGTCCATCGTCGGGAACGCAGGGATGAGCATGCCTCAAGTCTCAAACTCACCAGGCATCAGAACCGAATCCATTCTTCCACTCTTTCGTTTCTTNCCCCCCTTTCTTTGAGCATTCGACCGAGCCCTTGTCTTGCAACTTCTGCTTATCATCGGCGAATTGGCGTTGAATAATGAGTGGTCAGAGTTACAGATGTACAGAGTAACATACATTGCATGGCAAGAAAACGAATTGAAAGGGGTAAACTACCAATGTACAAGCTACAATAAAATGGTTATGAGTCCGTTGTATAGATGCCGAAAGCCGTAAAAATACAATAAGAAATGGTTGAGGGTAGTGGTGGGGATTCCGCCGTGTTTGAGGCCAGTCATGTTGAATACACAGCGGCAGTCGTGTGAGGTGTCGGCTGGCCCAACAGAAGCCCAGGGACGAAAAGGTGATATGATCTTGCGCTACCTAAAGCCAGGCAGGGGACGTCTCGTACTCGAAGACGATTCTGGGGTGGGTGACTCGGCCTTAATGGTAGGTGCTCCTAGTTCGGGCTTCNGGGGGGGAGAAACCTCCTTCGAATTTAAACGTGATTCCATTGCTCGTCCAGGTTGACCTTCTTCTGGGATTAGAGGCTTTCTCGACCGTAGGGACGGGTGTAGAAGGCATTTGTTGACCACGGGCACCAGAGGTGGATGCATCACTGGGCCCTAGGCGAGGTCTTCGGACGCTGCTTGGACCACGCATCCCTAGCTCGGGGAGAGGGGCTTGATTAGGAAGACGCTAGAAGAGGCTAGATGTAGCAAAGGAACACGGAAAATTGATACGACCGCGCACCTCTAAAGTGAAACGACAGACGGCGTGTCCATGTTTTCCAATTACTTGCTCTGCCTGAGAAGGTATCCTGTCAGTGCCACCCAGCATCGAAAATCCTTTCGCCAACCTCTGTGACCCGGTAGAGTCCATCGTATCGATACCTAGGGAGAGGGTTTTGTTATGAGACGAGCTGGAGCCAAGAGAGAGACCACCACAGACCCGGATGCCGGCGCATATTTGGAGCGTAAAACAGAAGATCGTATAACACGGACTGGCTGTTTCCGTACACATGACATCTAAAAGAGAGCGATTCAGCGCCATTGTATACAAGTGATGGACGATTTACGTACTTTTAGTGCAGCGTTACCCCTGACCCAAGCCTGATCCTGGGTCTGCATCTCGGTATCTCGAGAATGCCCGCCTAAGGGTGAGAGATCTCAATGGTAGCCTAAGGAACGCCCAGCGCCGAGGGTGACCCTACCTTCACCGGTGTAGAATCTGTGAGGAGGTGTTGAATCGTCAGACAGCTACTACAAGAGTCAATTGCGGAGGCGTACATGATATCGCCATGGTCTTCGTCATCGTCGTAGCGGCCCGCACTAGATGTTCAAGTTGATCCGTCGGTGTGCCTGATCTATGAAGGAGACGATGACCTACATCACGACAGAGAAAGCCCCTTCACCCTGTCGTCCATGAATTCCTCCCTCTGTCTTTCCATGCACCCCTGCAATGTACAGTTCTGTCCTATTCTCGTAACGAGAGAAGAGTTTGACATTATCCAAAGCCCCAAACCGAGCTCTATACAGATTGGGATTAGCTCATGCCGCAGAACGCTGGAGGGCAGTAGTACACGTACGGGTTCCTTTGCTGACGATGCTTGATTGACTCCTTCAAAAATACCATAGGGAGCGGGTTATCGTGGCTGTGGGGGATATCGTGGTTCGGGAAGAGCGACACCGAACGTGTTCAAACCCCGCTCCAAGAGGTAGCAGATTCTCCGATCCGGGACCTTTTCTCACGCTGGTANCCCCCCCCCCTACCCTCCCAGATCAGGAAGTCAAGCGTGGCTTGTTTGCAACTGCCGTCGCTGATTGCAAGCGGCATAGTTTGTTAGTGCCGATGAATACCGTCACCTCGTCACTCAACATTACCGTTTGCCCACACTCGTTTCGCGTCGACGAGCGCGTCGATTTGACGCGCTCGTATCTCTTCCTCAATTCCGCTACAAAGCGTTTTTGTACTTGTATCTAGTAGGATATTTTCTCAAAAGATACCACCTTCAACTTTGCCTTCCGCCCCTTCACTATCCATTAGCTCGAACCCCACTCTCTTCAAATGAATCTGTGCTATCTAACTTGATCTTTTGTGAACTGAGCTCTGTAAATTTGTATTATGTTCATTAATACAGATAAGTATGTCTTCGTCACTTGCAAAAGTGTTCTCCAACATGGCGCGATTCAGAGTTGCCGTTCAGCCGTAGACTGATCGCCTTGTCTGCCGGGGTTCGGAATGTTCCATGTTGGGATCATGCTCAGGGTCGATTGGGTGGGAATGGGTCCTGGATCGGAGAATCTGCTACCTCTTGCCCCGCTCATTGTGTAGTCGTCCTTCCCCACGGGCTAGCGGTTCCCTATTTGGGATCTTTGCCGGCACCCCCGAGAAAACGCTTACGAGAACAGATTACCTCAGGAAATGAGTGCACTGCCAGTAACACTCAAAATCGCTACATACTCAGCGGGAGCGATGGAGCCCCGCGCGAGGTCCTCAAGATTCGAGTCTGGAGTTCGACCGGGAATAAATGATACATACTTTGGACTATCGACTCTAGAAACGCACACTCGACGTTTCTCGACAAATACAGTAACTCTGCCTCTCCTCAAAAACCCCTGATGAACTGTCTGAAAACGGCGGCTGCCTTTGCTAGGGGGGACTCGGCCCGCGGTTTAGCTACGAGCCCAGCATCTGTTTTTGCATAGGATTTCTTCTCGTCTACAATTTGGTGCTGGAGTAGAAGGACAATTCCGTCGGAGGTGGGGTCCTGCATGTTGTCAACTATTGTCTTCACAACTTCCAGAGCCGAGTTTGGCGAATTATCCAGGCGGACCATGGCGGCCTTTTGAGGACCGCTGAGCATTGAATGCCAAAATGTGTCACGAAGCTCGCTCTCTCTCTGAATTGAGAAATTAGGCTCCGTTCCGCACAAGTTCCATCTCGTAGTTGCGAGTATGATGCCAGGCAATGCATCCTCCCCACATATTTTTCGAAAGATCTCCAATCCGGAGGCATGACTGTCCGTCATCCGTTCCGGGACGATGGCCTGCATATAAACAACTCCAGCGACCTTGACTCCATCGCCGTATCTGTTAGCGTAGGCAAAGGTTATTAGTTGTTTAGACTGGCTGAAGAGAGAAAGACAGACGATGATGCTAGCCATACAGCGAGGCGCCGAAGGATCTCTTCATTAGTTAACGAGACGTGGTCAAAACCTGGTGTGTCAACCAAGACGAGCCTACGACCCTCCACGTATTGCGGCTGGGAGAAGGGCGCTGAAGGAAGATCATCGACCACGTAGTGTGCCACATCTGAGGTGCATGGCTGGTATGAGTCGTCAACGGGAGCCTGATGCTTCGATCCCAGAGCCTCTAGGACGTTGTTGATGAACTAGCGGAATGAGGGTGAGTTTGCTCAGCAAGAACTCCCAATATCTGCAAGCGCACTGTACTCTTTCCAACTCCAGTGGAGCCCATGATACTGACCAGACGTCCACATCAGCAATGGACATCTCAATGAATTCCAAAAAGCACGTACGGAATCACAATGTCACTGGCCCGACCTTCACCTCGAGGCAAGCACACGTCTTCAGCTTTCTTCCACTTTGCTTTGTGAATATCGTACCGCTTGGGCATGCTTCGAAGTCCGTCTAGAGCAAGATCGGGAAAGTTGCTGGTAAGAGCGATGTCAATGGGCTGACTACTCACAATCGAAGTGGGGTGATACTCGGCTCTAGTGTAAAATAGGTTTCGAGGGTTCGGAGCGAAAGGTGAGTCTGTTATATTTCAAACACGTTCCTGACACATCGCCATAAACGTATTATGTCTATTGCGCGTTTTACCGATCCGGTCTACCTCATTTTGCACAAACTGAAGGTCACTCAACTGTGCAGTCACTCACGTCACAACCGAAATCCAACTGGGAGCTTAAAGAAGGTGAGCGGGCGATGTAGCGACAATCGGACGAATATCATAGTCACGATGGGAAGGGAGATCTAGCGCATGCCATGAAATTGAGTGTTTCCATGTAAAATGCAAATTTTGAATTCCGCAAGCATGAGAACAGCGTCAGGGCAAGTTGAGTGTTCAACCTGAGTGTGATTTTCGGAACTCAACACCCTCCCAGAAGGTACGTGATCTAGCTCACTGGATACCCACAACGCTCGTGTTTGAAGTAAGATCCCGTTGCCAGATTTGAGCGAGATATAATCGACGTGATCGACTAGGAAGAGGCGGCCCTTTGCCGAGTTGAAAGCGTCCTGCAACGTGTCTGCCTCAAGGAACACACTCGGGTGATATCTCTGGGCAGAATGAACCAGAGAGTTTGGGTGCTCCTCGTGTTGTCTTCGTGTTTCGTGTTCCGATGAAGCTGGACCCCCAATACAACCAAACTCTCCAAATTAACGAGCCAGTTTAATCGTGCGGATCTGAGATAGGCGCGTGACGACTACTCGAAGTATAGAAGGGACCAAATACATTCTGAGTGAGAAACAAGTGGCATCCATTGCTGAACCGATATCATCCCTGAGGCGGAAGTAGAGTTGGAGGATTTAGAGGATCGAGATTAGCGATCGTGACGGGGTTACTCACAAGGCAAAGAAAGACCTTGGCGTTGCCAAATCCGTGAACTCCGTCTTGGTCTTGGTCTGTCGCATCCCGGCGCCTGTTTTCTGCTCTCCTTTCGATGCATCGATTCAGCATTGGCTCGATAATCTTCCATGCTGAGTCTGCCGAGTTGTCGAGTCGCTTTACCTCCATGCGGAATTCCTTCTCCAGTTCTTCCTTTCGCCTTTCCAGTGCAGCTGCTTGGGAGCATAGATCCCATCGCGTCGTTGCCAAGACCGCCTTTGAAGCAGCATCCTTCCCGCAGATCCTTTTTAGTTTTTGAAGGCTCGGTATCTCGTTACGTGCCATGCGGTTGGGCCAGATTGGGTACACGTACACCATCCCAGCGACATTGTAATTCACGTCGCAAGATTTTCTGTAGAGCTCAACGTTGAATACAAGGCAGTGGCGGTCACTCAGAAATGACTCACGAAGTATGCAACCAACTCGCTGCCCAATTGATCCCATCGGAAACACCTCGAGAGTCGTCGAATCCTGGTGTATCAACGAGAATAAGCCGATTGCCCGGCACTTCCTGGTCGAGAGCCTGGCGTTCGGGAATTATTGTGGCGTAGCTCGTGGTCTCGCGAGTGCAGGCTGTAAATCCATCGCTGGTCGTTGCATCGGCTCTCTCAAGGATGTGGTTAATAAACTGTAAGGACAGCGTTGAATGATATTCGGTCACATTGGGTATCAACGGCATATAAGAGACTATACCGTGCTCTTTCCGTGCCCTAAGGGGCCAACTACACTGTTGATCGACGTCAGAGTACTCAGAGAGCGGCTTGAAGAAGCACTCACAGTATCACAATGTCGATCGATCCTAATTTCATTGGCTGTACGGCACTTCAAAGAGGGAGCAGAGGGTCGAGGATAGAACACTGGCAGTAGTCAATGTAAGGGTACCACCAGAGCTTAACTTAGTCAGCATGTAGCCGCGAGAAGGCACTGCGCCGGGCATTCATATCACGTAGGCCTAGGTACAGCTGAAGCATTCAAATGAATGAACAAGGCCATATGAAAAGGTAGACCCAGCGAGATCTCCTTGGCCGTCTGACCGTGAGAGGTGCAGCCCACCGCCCAGCGCAGTACTGAGGTACCTTGCAACGATCCAACCAGACGAAGACTCGCAACATACCTCGCGGGCATTAGTGAATCGACGAGTGCGTTTGGCGCCGTTCAATCAGCTATGTTCAGTGCCACAGCTTCGATGCACCCTTGCTTACTCAAGGCCGATACGCATTACAGTCTACAATACATTATGGAATGATGCTTGAAAGTAATTGCCGCGATACAACACTCTTCCTGAATCTCACTGTAAAAACGCCAGTGAGTGTGGGAGGTGTCGAAGCTGTCTTTCGAATACTCACGAAGCCCAAAAACCTCATGATACGAGTGCCCAATGGCAACCGCAATCGCGCTGCTTCACTTGCCAGAGCTCTGAGTTTGTCCTTACGTGCTTGAGTTGAGGCTGAGCCCGACTCCTTAAGCAGCTCCTCCAGTTTTCGACGAAGCTCCTGAGCAGCGTCGGTGTTTTTGAGCTTCTTGCTTTTGTCGACTATTTGCTTTTGAATTGTTAGTATGACACCGTCGATATGGGAGTCAGCACGCCGCTTCAAGACAAGCTCGATAAGATCCCAGGCAGACTCCTTCGAGTTCCAGAGAGCCGTCATTTCTGCCTTGGTTTGAGGTGCTGATGCCGAGAGCATATCGCTCCAAAACGTATCCACAAGTTCCCGTTTTCGTTTTTCGCCGCTTTCTGATGGACATATGTCCCATCGGGTGGTCGCAAGGATGACCTTCGAAAGACCCTGATTCCCACATATCTTTTGGAATACCTTGACGTTTGAGCGGTCATTGCGTGTCATCCGATTGGGGTAGATCGGATACATGTAAACGACGCCCCCGACCTTCATGCTGGAATCGTATCTGCTCACAGAAACATGAGTGATTGTCCAATCCTTGAAGGCCGAGGACGGACGAAGATGCAAGCCAGACCGCTATGCGGCGAAGAATCTCCGAGTCTGGTAGCTCGGTATCATCAAAACCCGGCGTATCCACCAGCACGATTCTTTGGCCACCAATTTGAAAGGCCTTCGCCAGCGACGAGTTGTTAGGCACGTCAATGAAGTAGTGCCCCAGCTCTCTGGTACAGGATTGGAACCCGTCGCTAACTGGTGCGTCCGATCTCCCAAGGACGTTATTTATGAACTAGCTGAGTCAGTGCGCTGATGGTACATGGTGTCGCATGCGGTGCTTACAGTACTTTTCCCGACGCCTGTCGGGCCCATAATCCTGAATCTCGTATCAGTATCTCTTCATTCATTTGAAGGAGAAGGGTATACGGAATCACGATATCGCTCTGTCTCCCTACACCTTTTGGCAGGTACACATCAGTATCGGCTCTGAGAAGGTCGAGACTGAATCCTCGGGGCATGGCGGAAACGAGGAGAGAAAAGGTATAGGAGGAACGGGCACGCTACGGCGCCCATTATATTGTAAACGATGGTTCACAAGCGCAGGCAACGAGGCAGCCTAATGTCGTTCGAGCTGCGACACTTGACACGACCCAGGGAACTGGGCCTGCGCGTCCCATTAGGCAATGAGGCGAGGCAACTTGAAGGTCGCCATGCCGCAGCCGAAATAGGACATCACCCTTCAAATCTCGATTGCTTTCATCCAAAGCCTCGATTAGGCTGTATCTTGAAGTTCATTCACAATTCATTCGGTAGGACAGAATGTGGTACCAGCACTCACCCTCCCTGGGTATTGCTCTCAGACTTGGAGCTGAGCGTCTGTGACATCACCGCTTCAAATTGGGCTGTGTCGGCCGTCCTCCGGAAATGTCCATATCTGGAGTCCCGAATCGGCAATGCACCAGTTGACCACTTAGGCCCACTCCGGCATACTGTAGCGAACTGTATGGAGGCAACCGTAACGCATAACGGTGGCCTTCATGGTTGCCTATTTTGACAGGTGTAACGCGTAACGGTGGGTCGGTTGCCAAAATTTAATGGCCGAAAAATAGGGAGAAAATACGATTATTTTGGTGCCAAAATAGCTCTATCAGGGCTTAAAACTATGATAAAACATTGCTCACCGTCTTTCCATCCATTGTGTAGGCCCAAATTGACTCCTGCTCACTGGTGGGGACCAGGGTGCCATCGAGTTCTCGGTCGATATGCTTGGCAGTAACACAGTATTGATCCCCGAGCCCCGACTGAAATTCCACATGTCCTGGCTGAGGAGAATCGTGGTCTAGATCTGCAACCACCCGGGAAATTGGAATGTCAGTAGCATCTGGAATCCCATATGGGTCCATGTCTTGGTCCTCAGCTTGTAGCGTGGCATTACGCAGTGCCTCCCGACCAATCTTGGCTTTGATTTCGCTACGCAGAGTGGGGTCCTTTTCAAGATACTCCCAATAGGCAACCTTTGTCTTTCTACTGGTGAGACACTCCTCTATGAGGTTGAACTCCTTGACCATACACTTCTCCAATGTCTGTATTCTTTGTTAGCCAATATTTCCAAAAGTAGGCGCCAGGATGAACCCACACGACGAATTAAATCACGGCCATTGGCACCTTGCAAGTTTTCAAAGAGCTTGACGCTCGGATCTACGGACGCATTTCGCAGGGCGGGGAGTGATGTCGTAAATTTGATTTGAGTTGTTGTCAAGCCCTTGTCGAGTTGTTCCTTGTGAGATTTAACCAGATAATCGAGAGCCGCTTGCCGGATTGAATGCTTGATGACACGGTTCAATCCTACATCGGCTGGTTGCATGATACCAGTACCTGGTTATGGTTGATCAGTGGATGGGATAAACAAGAAGAAAAGCAAGTGTCTACGCACAGTTAGCTGGGACAAAAATCAAGAAAACATTTGGGAATTCTTTGAAGACGTAAGTGCGGAACTCTTCACTGATATGAACGGGGTAACAGTCAATGAAGAGGATCAATTTTTGATTTCCTGGTAGGTCATGAGATCTGATGTATTCTTCGACCCATGGTTGCAAAATCTCTTTCATCCACTACATCAGACGCCATTAGCAAAACAAAACGAATTGAACGACAGCTGAACAATAATTCATACCTCCTTCATCGTCTTGAGAGTGCTAAAATGACTGGTGGTCTTGTTGCTGTTGGCCACTGTAAAATGAAACCCAAGCTCTAGGGCTCTTGCATGTCCTTTAGCCTCACCAGTCGGAAGCGAGCCTGCAGTTTTTCCTGCCCAGACCTGCTGAAAAGGAAGAATGTTGCCAGTGGGTGTACTGGCAACACAGAGCGTATAGGCACGCTTTTCATCCTGGTGAGCAATAGAGACCTGCCGGGCTCCCTTTGTCTTGAAAGTACACTTCTTTGACATTAAAATGATGACTCTGGTCTGGTCCATGTTAATGATAAGACCAGGTGGGATATTATAGAGGTTGATAAGGTGCACAAGGCGAAATAAAGTGCGTTTGCATTGCTCAACTGCATCATCTGGCAGCTTTGCAGCAGCATGTGTACCTTGCCGGACACTCCAACCCATGACACTCTCCAAAAAATGACCAACGTATTGCTGAACAGTCTATCAGCTTGCAATCAGGAAGATAGCAATAATAAACATCTGCACACCTCGGTACATTTAAATTGAGCAAGCAAATGGGACTCGCATGTAGTGACAACAGCCAGAATGATGGACCGAGCAAGGAGGCGATCAACTGTCACACCAGCATCACGCAACCCCTGCAGCTGTCCCTTCACCTCCTCCACAATAGCGGGATACAGCGTCAACACGCCAACACAACCACTTCTTTTTAAAGATGCACCAGCCTCAACTTTCCATAGTGTCTTCTCTGACCACCCCCTCACCGGCAACTTCACCATCCACTTGCTTACAGTTCCCTTGTGCAACCGCTTGAAGAACATTGGCCATTTGAGATTGAGGTGGAGGACGAGCAGCTGGGGTGAGAAGGCGACACAAGGGGCAATACGATCAATGATTGCCCACAAAAATGGGTTGAACCAGTTGATACGTTGGTGTTTTTCCTGTACCACCCTTTTCTTCTTCCCATTCTGTCCTTGCTTCCAGTTCTCGCCTGGTTGTGACAGTGCTGCAAGATTATCAACAATGGATGATGATATGGCAACTGAGCCACTGCTGTCGGTGAGGACAACTTCCCTTGTCATTGTCAAGGATGCTGGTGTTTCCATGGCTTTCTCTGCTTGGTGTTTTGTGCAGAAGCGCTGCTGTCTCAGCCGGTTCGTCTCCTTTTCCCTCTCTCTTCTAGCTTTCTTCCTTCTAGCTTCTCGAATGAGCCATGCTCCATAGTCTGTTCCCAGCATCTCCGTCACACGCTTTGTCTGCTGATGAGCCTCCTCAGCTGAGACCTTCTTTGCACCAAATTGGAATAGCATGGCCTGCTTTGTTTGCTGCACAAAGAACGAAGGTGGTGTATGGCCTGGATAGGAGCGGGGCTGGGGTACACCAGTTGCAGCCTTGCTTGATTCTGGCCGAGTCTCTGCCTTGCTGTCGCTAACAAGATCAATGACAGGTGCAGAAGCCATGGTTGTTTGGGGCTTCTTGCATGGATTTGAACCCTTTTGAGTGTTTTCTGCTTTGTCCATGCTGTGAGCTCTGATTTTGTCAGTTTCCAGGTTTTCAGCTATCAAAAGTGGACAAGGCCGTACCTTTTACCTGGGATTTTTGCACCAGCCCGCTCTGCTGCAGATATGAGCCTTTCAAGCCAGCATCGAAGGTGGCCGTTTGGTGAGTCTCTTTCAACTGGGTCTGCTTCTTTGGAAACTTTTCTGAACATTGCGATTAAGCCGTCATAGCATGGGCCTCATTGGTCAAGTGTAATGTCTGGCTGTTGGAAGGTCTTGAACGCAATCTCCAGGTTTCGGTTGAAGGCATAAAGTAGGCCCTCGTCTTTCACATCATCAGGGTCAAAGCCAAAGCTGTATGTTTGGCCTAGCAAGTTGACAGGCAGGGAAGTAGGTAGATGCTTCAATAGGCTAGCAAGTCGAGTAATGCGAGTATTGAGCACCTGCGGTATTCCTCTCCTTGCCACGTCATCCAGCATTGTCCCTGTAGAGAAGTAATGAATGTATTTTACTACTTGAAACTGGATTTCCACTACAACTTCTACTGGTGATAAGAGCACTAGCTGTCATAATTGAGCGGTGATACGACTGTGCTTGTTTTAGCGAATATAAGTTCAATTTTCGCGATAATAAACTATAAAGTTGACGCGGTCTGAGTCTCTAAGTACAAGAATGACTACGCTATTGATAAGGTTCACGCGGCTTGAGAAGGAAAAGAGTTAGTACTACGACTCTAGGGACACGAGAGTTGAAGCTACTCGAGGCTGTCAACTTGAAGCCGCCCCAGCTGTATTATACCCTGACCGGAGAAGCTACTTGAATTGACGCCGTGCTAAAAGTCAGGCGGCTCGACTCAAGCGGCTTCAGAAAGTCTTATACCTTTTACACACAACTGCCCGGACACTCAGGCAGCACGACCAGAGGGTCTAGGAATCAGGCGGCTTCACATTAATCGAGTACGAGTGTTGGAGCGGCACAAAGGGTCTTTCGAAACGACGAAGTCCATGGCTGGTGGCGCGGCTGGGTGGCGGTGATAAACTCCGACGCAGCGCGAGGAACTGAAGCGGCTCGAGGCTGAGTCAAGGGAATGACCAGACCGACCGTTGGCATTGGGTGAAAAGGTGCAGGTGATGCCGGGTGAGGCAACCGTACCTGTCCAAGCGGCTTGAGACTAGCAACGAGAGTAGGGGACGCGGAGGCAAGGATGCCCGTCCACTCTCGATCATCAGTCGGCATCTCACGCGGCTTCACCAGAAGGAAATGGTGATCTAAATTTGGCGTCCAGAGGCGCGCCTGACTTGCGCGGCTACAATCTTGGCACGGCCTCTACCAATACCTGGTTCTATTTTCTCTTTATCTTTTGCTTGGACTCTTATTATTGGCTATGAGCTTATCTATCACATGTGTCTCTCTATCTATTTTTATGCGGCTCGAAGTAGTATATATACACGCTAACTACTGACTCAAGCGGCATCATCGTATCATTGTTGTTTTATCTTTACTTGCGTTTATCGATGAATCTATCGAGCTTTTCTGCTTATATTTCACACGGCGTGAACTATCAGTTGCATTGGAACTTAGGAATTTAAGCGGTCATAAGGCTTGACTACTTGAGAATAGGAACCTTACTAGCTGTACACTAGGGTACTTCTAGTTTCTGTGGAGTGTATCAAAGAGAGAACTAGAGAACATAGTATTCTTAATTCAATCTATAACCCCCACAAACTCGCACTTTGACTTTCGTGCGGCCTGACTCTCACACTGCGTGACTACACACAGCTTGTATACAGGTTGTGGTTGGTGTTTTGTGTGTGTGTTTCTGAGCTCGGCAGCACCGATCACATCAGCGGAACAGCCACGAGGTGACCCCCCTCGCTCAGAAATATTGGTTGCCTAATTTCCATCTTGTAACGCGTAACGCCCCCCCCCGGTTGCCGAATCTGACACTGAGGGGGGGGCGTAACGGTCCAAAATTGGTTGCCTCCATACAGTTTGCTACAGTACGCCTTCAATTTTGCATCCAACGCTGAACGTAATCGAGCAATAGGAACAACAAAGGCAGGTAAAATTCAGGAAGCTTCATGAATCCAGAACAACTGCCAAAGCTAGAGGTGCCTAAGAGCTGCACTGCCTGAGGATACTCGCAAAAAGAAAGGCAAGGGGCAAGTTCATACCCCAAATTGCAGTCTTGATGAAAATTGGTTGCTCTCTGGCAAGTTCATGCTAAAGGCAGGGCTGCAGGTTGAAGGGCGAATTGGTGGAGGATTCTCAACGCTTCTCATGTTCCATGGCCACTGATTCTCAAAGGAGCAACACAGCTGTCCTTGTCCTCTCAAATCTGCCCATGGATTGCAATGCTGACCCCGCAAGGGTGCAAATNGGGGGGAATGTGAGTTCCCCGCTCTAAACACTACACGCTCGCTTTCACCCCCACTGCTAGGACCCAACTTTTCTGTGGTCTGCAAGACACGTGCAAACGGATCCAAAAAACCTTGAGTTCCGAAAAACCTCTTGCAATGCGCAAAGATTATTTACGTATTGCAAGCTGCAAAAGATGAATAATTGCATTTTGCATCACATCTTGGCCCAATGCAGAATAGTATCAACATTTTTTAATTAAAGGACGTGTTTTCCAATGATTTTGCCAAATGCAGAACAATCGGATCCCAGCAGTGCCTACAGACAGTTGGTTTCTTGCAAAATGTGACTGTGGCTGTCAATGATCCCAGCATTCAGAGCCCTGGTTCTGCAATGCTTGTTTAGGAAAGGACCCCAATGAGATCACATTACACGCAAGACCAGGACTGTCAAACATTGGGTTATAAGTCAAACGTGGCCATTGTTCTTCTCCACAACCTTGCCTTCTGTTGGGTTTTCCATCCATAGTACTGGGTATCAAAAGAACGAAAATAAATAAAATAAATAATAAATAAAGAAATCCATAGAGGATATGCAAGAATTTGAGTGACAAGTGGGTGGTGGTCTCGAGGTAATAGAAACAGTACCACATAATGCCAGGGTCAGATATTGCCTAAATCTCGTCGGTGTAACACTTTTTTTGCCTCTAAATTCACTAAAATCAAGCAAAAATCAGTCAAAATTTCGGCCCTGCAGGCCATCAGTGAATGAACAGGTAACTATACACACCTCTGTTGCTTAACGGTGCGAACCACAAAATATGGTGCTTCCAAGTCTGTTCTACCATACAGTCCAGTACACTATGCAACAAGACGCAACGAGGCTCACGGCTGCGGCAAGGTTCGGTAGTGGAAAATAATTTAGAGGGCGTGGCTGTGTTGGCAGCTAGCAGCAGCTAGCAGGACGCACGGGCCAAGTGCTACCTGCCATAGGGGTGGGAAACTTGACTAAAGTCAACTTTGGGGTCCTCCTCCTTTGTTTCTGGGAGATATAAAATATGAGATAGGTAGAGGAGAATTCATTCTCACTTTGAGGAGGGTTAATCTACAGAAAATAAATGTGCACTTGTGGAGAGAGCAGTTGCAACCTTCCGGCTCAACCATTTCTGGAAGTTGCCGGGCAGCTAGCATACCCAGTACTATGGACGGTAAACCTTCTGTTGCTCTCTATTGACAAGTGAACTGTGCCAGCCTCNAAAAAAAATCGATAAGTTGCGTGGGCCGGATGACACCTCTGTGGAGGAAGATGACGCCCATGAAGATGACATTGTGATCCTGTACATACGTTCTCTCTTGCTTCTCGATATATACCAGCGAGGACTGATCAAGACCGAAGTGTAATGGGCCCAACAGGGGTAGGAAAGAGTACGGTAAGAGTGTTGGTACGGAATGCATGTATGGATCTGACAGAGTTTCTTGAAGTTCATCAACAACCTTGCGAATAAGGATGTCACCAAGGTTAGCGACAGCTGTTTGACATGCACTACCTCCGTCCGACACTATTTCGTGAATATCCCTCAGGAATTCATGGATAAGCCTGGCCGACTGGTTCTGGTTGATACGCCAGCCTTCAATGACCCGACCATGTCTCCAGTGGAGAGCCTTTGTAGCATTGCTTGGTGGCTTGCCTCCTCGTACGTCCCATCTTCTAGTATCACCATATAGAATTCCTTGAAAGGTGATCAGATATAGTGCAAAGAAATGGCATGTTGGAGGCACAATCTACATGCAATCCGCCTACCCCCACTGCGTGGGGAGGAGCAATATCTCAGATCTTCAGGTCTTTCGGGCGATGATGAGATCGGTGCTGCCGAGCTCAGAAACACACACACAAAACACCAACCACAACCTGTATACAAGCTGTGTATAGTCACGCGGTGTGAGAGTCAGGCTGCACGAAGTCAAAGTGCGAGTTTGTGGGGGTTATAGAGTGAATTAAGAATACTAAGTTCTCTGGTTCTCTCCTTGATACACTCCACAGAAACTAGAGGTACCCTAGTGTACAGCTAGTGAGATTCCTATTCCCAAGTAGTCAAGCCTTATGACCGCTTAAGTTCCTAAGATCCAAGATAAAACTGATAGTTCACGCCGTCTGAAGTATGAGCAGAAAAACTTGATAGATTCGTCGATAAACGCAAGTAAAGATAAAAAAAAACAACAATGATACAATGATGCCGCTCGAGTCAGTAGTTAGCGTGTATATATACTACTTCGAGCCACGTAAAAATAGATAGAAAGACACATGTGATAGATAAGTTCATAGCCAATAATAAAAGTCCAAGCAAAAGATAAGAGAAAATAGAACCGGGTATTGGTAGAGGCCAGGCCAATATTGTAGCCGCGCGAGTCAGGCGCGCCTCTGGACGCCAAATTTAGATCACCATTTCCTTTCTGGTGAAGCCGCGTGAGATGCCGACTGATGATCGAGAGTGGCCCGACTGATGATCGAGAGTGGACGGGCATCCTTGCTCCGCGTCCCCTACTCTCGTTGCTAGTCTCAAGCTGCTTGGACAGGTACGGTTGCCTCGCCCAGCATCACCTGCACCTTTTTCCCCGATGCCAACGGTCGGTCTGGTCATTCCCTTGACTCAGGACTCGAGCCGCGTCGGAGTTTATCACAGCCACCCAGCCGCGCCACTGGCCATGGACTTCATCGTTTCGAAAGACCCTTTGTGCCGCTCCAGCACTCGTACTCGATTAATGTGAAGCCGCCTGATTCCTAGACCTCTGGTCGTGCCGCCTGAGTGTCCGGGCAATTGCGCGTAAAAGGTATAAGACTTTCTGAAGCCGCTTGAGTCAAGCCACCTGACTTTTAGCACGGCGTCAATTCAAGTAGCTTCTCCAGTCAGGGTATAATACAACTGGGGCGGCTTCAAGTTGACAGCCTCGAGTAGCTTCAACTCTCGTGTCCCTAGAGCCATAGTACTAACTCTTTTCCTTCTCCAGCCGTGTGAACCTTATCGATAGCGTAGTTATTCTTGTACTTAGAGACTCAGACCGCGTCATCTTTATAGTTTATTATCACGAAAATTGAACTTATATTCGCTAAAACAAACACGGTCGTATCAGCAATTTGGGGAACATACTGTGCATCGAGAATCATACTAGCGACCACTCAATGGGGATTCTGCCAATGCGATCACCATGACGAGCTGGAGAGTGTCTTGTCGGAGAGATTCTGGGGTGACATGCATCAGGTTGGCGTGAAGGGGTTCCAAGGTCCTTCAGCTTCATCTCGCTGTGCTTCAATGCGTCTTGGCAACTCGCCTGGCTCCGCTTGGGAAGTTGTTCGAGCTTTCTTGCTGTTTCCGTTTCTCGCATTTCTGTTCATCCCTGGGTAGGAGTAGAACAGCAGGTAGGCAAACACCGGTGATACGCTGTCCAAATTCGCGAATCTGTTTGTAAAGTTCGCGAATTGACGTAGATAATTAAAGAGATCTTCTTGAAGGAAGGGAAATATAAGAGTTGGAGTTATCCCTGACTGTCAACTAAGCAGACGCCCTAGAGCACGAAAGAACATTGAGTAAGACGGTTCTGCGACGACACTTTAAGTTCATGAAGGTCTCGCGAGCGTATCTGAAACGCAGTCATACTATTCGAAGTCTAACCAGCACGCCTGACCTGGCAAGGTACGATGCTGGAGGGAGTTGTGCACATTACAAGGGAATTCGCCCTGACATTCGCTAAGTGGAAGGCTTCACGAAGCAGCTGGTGGCTTCGAGAATTGATGAGCGATCCGCTAAGTCAATAAGCGTTGACATGACCAGAATTGGAAGGAACGGAAGCAGTGATCAATATCAGACAGCTAATCCGAAGTTCGTGAACCTGCTCGGAAAACCGGAAAGTACGACTAAAGTTTATGTGGTCATCTACCCGAAGCTCAGTCAGCCTGTCCATAGCCAAGAGAAAGAAAGAGTCAGCAGAGTAGTGAAGCAGTATGGCTTGGTG
>JANBPK010001156.1:0-20623 GCA_027579435.1 Candolleomyces eurysporus
TGGTGACAGAGGAAGTGTCAGCATTGGCCATATCCAAGACCTGTTTTTGCATAGGTAAATGAGAGGTAGACATCCCTTCTGATCTGATTCTACTTTGGATGTAGGTGTTGGGGTCTGAATTGATTGAGTTCAGGACACTGTGGTTTTTGAAGTGTTTGTTCAAAAAGCACATTTTGAGCAAACCAAATGCAAGGGTTGACTTTGTCTACAATCTGCAATGCAAATGTTCAAGCTAGGCAAATTCAAATTTGCATCGCATGTGTCTGGCCTCCTTCTGCCACCACTAAAACTTTGCTCAATATGTGTCTAATGTAGGCACATTAAACACAAACTGTAAACAAATGCATTCTTTGCACCTGATTTGCTTAAAATGTGCTCATTGAACAAACACATCAAAAACTGCAGTGGGAGGGGAGCAGCCAGAGCCAAAGCAAGGTGTTGCCTATCATTGGGCTGGAGCACCAGGGTAGAAGGAGGTTGAGGTGGAATGGAAGAGGACCACCAAATATCTTTAGTCCCATCCAGACAGTCAAAGATGATGTATCCATTTTTGTATTCGAGGTGGGCATAGTGGCGGACATAGCTCTGTTTAACATAACAGGGAGTGTCGAAGCTAAGGGTCAGCATTATGTCATCATTCAAGTAAATATTAAATAGAAATAGACAAATGCCAGCATGATTGAATGAAGAATGAACCTTGGGCAGCTCCCACAAAACCTTCTTACTCTCCATATCCCACACAACCAGCACACCAACCCTACTCTTTGTCAAAAAGAATCCATTCCTCTCATCCACCTTGATTCTGTGCACTTTCTCATTTGTAGGGGGAAGCTGGTAGAAAGTATGGATTAACCTTGAAAGGAGAGTGTCTGTGAGAGCTGTTTTGCGAGGAGCAGCAGTACCTTCTTCTTGGTCAATTGTCTCCTCAACAATGTCAAAACTGGCTACACTAGCCCACATACAAACAGGACAGTGAGACAGCTGTTTTTTTCTTTCACCTTGGATTCTTACGAGAGCTTTGTAGATTTTGTGGATCTTGGAGAGGTATGAGTCATTGTCATTGGGATCCAGACTAGAAGGGGAGTCAATATCTTTGAGCAGCCACTGACTCAATGTTCCTACAGTGGACTTCATCTGTGAAATCGGATACTCTCTCTGATTCTTCTTCTGTGGAAAACATCACCATAACACTTCTACTGGCAGAGTACTGCTTACCAAACTCTGGTCTACTGAAAGCCAAAATTGCCATCATGGTGGAGGGCCAGGTGTATGCCCACGCATTGCAAAATCAAGTGGGTACAATGCCTACAGTGGCTCTCTTACCCAACAACTCAGTTGTACCCAGGCCTTTGGGTTAGAACCTGTTGATTGGCCCTATGCCCACCCTTATTTCAACCAACAAACTTGAATGACAACTTTGATAGGATGTACGGTGCAGGTGAGGATGGAGGAGCTGCGCTGTTGTTGAAACACAACAGCTGGCATATAACCAGCAGCAGCCTATACCCCATCTTTACAATCACAACAGCCTCAGTCTGTCTGGTCAAACCACCAGCACCTCCAACCACCCCAAAATAACTATGATAGCAGCGGAGGTGCAGGCAGCAGTGGAGGTAGAGGACAGAGAGAGTTGTACAGCTTGTGGGCAGGTCCCAAAGTGATTTAATGCTGAGGTTCTTTTCTTTCAAGGCCATTTTTTGTTAGTTTTCTTTTACTATGCCCACTCCTCCATGCATATATATGTGCTTGCTTTCTCTACATTGGCATCAAACACTTGTTTTTTTTTTTTCTTTCTTATTCTCTTGTTTGTGCCTCATCTTTTTTAGTCTTGGGATAATCAATCAGTATGCTTTGATGATGCTGGTTGAGTTGGGTGTCATTGGTTGGATGATGTTCCACTAGCTTGCTGCTAAGTAAGTTTGCAAGGTCATTGACTCTTCTATTTGTTTAGGAGTTCAGAACCTATACTATTTACCTAAAACCTAGATGATCAAAGTGAAAGCTGGTGAATTCAAATGCTTCCAACAGAGGCAGGTAATCTATCAAACTTGGTTGTAAATGAGACTGCTTGTGTATGAACATGATGCTTGCTGGGTCTTGTCACTGGCAGCATATTGTGTCTCCAAAACAATGTGGTGTTAATTAAGCATAGGCCAATACATGAATAGATAACTTGAATGGTGAGAATAGAGACAACTGGGAAGATGGAACACAATATGATAACTAGAAAACACATCCAGAACAAAAGGATGCAGACACAGGAACAATGAACAGAAAAGTGGAAAATAAAAGATAGAAATAAGAGACAGATGCCAGTACCAGACCCAGTCTGTAGGTAAAAAAAGGCACAGAAACTTGACAGGCCATCTTTGTATACAAGGAGAATTGTATACTGAGGTGGAGTTGAGGCCTGATAATATAAATAAATCAGCATATTGCAGGGAAGAAAACTAGCATTATTTAAGGAGAAAAAATAGCTACACACAGAAGGGTCATGCAAATTGTGTGTTGGGCATGCAAAGTGTCATCATTCCAGGATTTCTTCAACTGTAAGCAACAGGATTAGTAAAAAGAAATAGAAGGCAGGTGCTACACACATCTCAGCTTGCCAGAGTATAGGTCCGAAGTGGGCAAGTTGGGCCAAATTTGTTGCCCTGAAGATTCTCCAAAATTGTCCTAAAGGTGGATGCACTAAATGACAAGGGATTCAGACTCATGAGGAAGCAGACTTACATGCTATACAGCAGATGAGCGGAATGGCAAAAAATTCAGGTTCATGAGAAAGCAGACTTACTGGCTATACAACAGATGAGAAGAATGGCAAGAAATTCAGGTTCATGAGGAAGCAAACTTACCGGCTATACAACAGATGAGCTGAATGGCAAAAATTCAGGTTTGTGAGGAAGCAGACTTACAATCTATACAACAGATGAGCTGAATAGCAACAAATTCAGGTTTATGAGGGAGCAGACTTACAAGCTATACAACAGATGAGCTGAATGGCAAGAAATTCAAGTTCACAAGGAAGCAGACTTACTTGCTATACAACAGATGAGCTGAATGCCAACAAATCCAGGTTCATGAGGAAGCAGACTTACTTCCTATACAACAGATGAGCTGAATGGCAAGAAATTCAGGTTCATGAGGAAGCAGACTTACTCTCTATACACCAGATGAGCTGAATGGCAAGAAATTAACCACATAGACATACCGTCTAATCTGGCCAATTTGTGTGCAACCATGAATTTTTACACGCATACCCAAGGAGACCACCACACCGGTGCAGATGAATTTAAATTGATCAAGCCACATTGTGTATTCCGCAGGGTTGATGAACGAGTGGCACATAATTCGATAGTCATCGATCAGTGTGAAACCTTCCCGGGAAACTGAGCCGTATTGCACCCACCACGATCTCGCTGGTCTTCAAATGACGAAAATGGATTATATCGTTTCCCTCCTTGCTTGGGATATCATTTTCGTACTCCCGCCGGTAAGGGAGCGTAAACCGGGTCTGACACCGTCGACTGCCATCGTTCTGCTTAGCACTTCCTCCGCTCTGATTAAGACCCCGTATCTTATGAAATCACGCACCAAACAAGCCACCCTTGGTTTATATATATTCCAATTTTCGTCTTTCCACATTTCGGACACGTCTTTGTATGATCGTCAACCCATTCCCGCTTCACCAACATGCTCATTACAAGCTCCTCCTCCAACAGCATCACATCACTCCAACTCCGAGCACCGACAGGCGTTCCGTTTAAACGCGTGATACAATACCGCTTCTCGTCGACACGTTCCTCACCTACCTTTCCTCTGAAATGCTTGGCCAAGATATCGTGCAGGTCCTGCGATGTCAATTTGAGTCAGACGCACGTCGCAAAAGGTTTGGACGGAACCCCGGAATCATCGATCATCTCTCACCTCGTACGTGCCGACGATCGACCAGGGGAGCGTAAACCTTTCGCCTAGCGCGTCCGTGATGATCAGCGCGTTCGTATTGCTGAAGCCCACAGCCTGAGGCAACTTCCTTTGGACAACTTGATTCATCCGTAATAGGTCTGCTTGCGGAGCTATGTCAAGTTTGGGGCATTTTTACGTAGGAGGACAATCTACCACGGAAAGATGACTCACATTCTGCCCCGCTGTTATTGTCGACAACCTGGTTCAAGCTGCCTGCCACGTTATTGACTATTATCTTGTCAATATTAACGTTTTTGGCATTTTCCAAGATATGAAGGCTGCGCGGTGCGCGCTCTAACGGTGGTGATAGCTTTATCAACTGGTCTGTCACTGCAGACGGACGACTCACGCTTATCGCCACTGAGTGGACTATCAGAATCCTTGCCCCGTCGCCTGAGCTTCAGGAAACCTGGGCTCAACAGTGAGAGAAAAGCCATGAACGAGCTCTTGCCCTTGCTTGGAGGTGAATTGCCAGTGCGATCCATGTCAAGGTGGTGGTTCAATCGTCGGGGGAGAGAAAAGAGACACTTGGGTGAAGTCTGGAAGCAAGAGCGGGTATGGGGACGAAGGGTGGGAGTCAGACACGTGACAGCCTGCAGGTGATATGCATAATGCACAGCCGTTCGATGGACCGAGAAGTTCGGCGCTTATCGCACGAATCAGACCGCGATTAGCACTGCTGGGATCCAATTTTTCTGCATTCGGCAAGATCGTTGCAAAACGCATCCTTTCACTACAAAATTTTGATACTATTCTGCATTGGGCCAAAATGTGATTCAAAACGCGATTATTTGTGTTTTGCAGCCTGCAATATGCGGAATCTGGCGTTTCGCGGGCGGCAATACGCAAATAATTGTCTTTTCCGTGTTGCAAGAGGGTTTTCAAAACCCAAGATTTTTTGGATTCGTTTTGTGTGCATCTTGCAGACCGCAGAATAGTTGGATCCCAGCAGTGTAGACTAACCGGATGTTCCAGAGTTCTGGCACTGGATTCACGAGGACAAGTCAATTCATTCTATTCGCTCAATCGGTTATTAATAGAATGGCCCATCCGGGCGGACCTGGACACTCCAACGTAGCCTCTATATTGCCTAGAACTAGGGGAAAAAAAAGTAGAAAATAAACGGGAACGACAAATGTAACAGCGTAACAGGGATTAAAACAAGGAAAGGAAATTATGTAAACGAATATGCGTGTGCGGTCTAGAGAGTAGGCCTGTAAACCCATTTTGTGACCGACAACATTTGGTTTTTCGTCTCGAATGGATACTATCACATGAAAGGGTGTTACAGAATGTTTTAATGCGATCATGCAAGTCTCAAGCACTCTCACACTTCAACTAGAGCGCAGTGTGTTGACGGTGTTATCTCCGTCGGAATATCGAGAGCGATCTCTTGGCCTGCTTCTGCTGCTTTGAAAGGTACGTGGATGCATTGGCCTCTTGTTGATATCGATCTTTTAGCGAACAGACCGAACACGAACACAGGTTCCTTGGCCTCCTCTTTTGCTGATGCGTCGATTATATAAGGCTCTTTATGTTCTTTGGGGTCTGTTACCGGGAAGCTGCTATTGTTTTCGTGCGTCGTTTGGTCATTCGCTCCTTCTTCTTCGGATAGACGCCGCCAAAGCTAGGTCTTCTCGGGTTGCTGCCAGTTTAAGAAGGGCCGTCAGGTGACAGGATAACTTGGTATGATTTGCGTTCTCTATAATCTCTTCAGACTTGAAAGATAGACAAGTAAACGGGATCTTATCTAGCCTGAAAATTGGTAGATACCCTGGAGAGATCGAAAACCTGTTTGGATGAGGTGCTGATGTACCTGGCTTTGGTAAATACGTGATTCCTCTGTCTACCAGCCCTCGTAAGCCTTGTAAAAGGAAGTGCTTCCTTCTCTGGGATATTTTGTCTGGACAAGCAAGTTCAATGTGTTTTATCCCTTCATTATTGCTCTTATCTACTTACTTTTACCCAGTGAACCATTGCAGTAGTTCTTGCAATCTCCGAAATGGACTTTAAGCCAGTCATCTGAGCGGCAGCTTTCGCTGCAGTATGCGGTTTGCTTGCATTTGCTACACCGCTTGACCCTCGAAATGCCTTTTTCGCACTGTAGCAGCACCCCGTTTATCGTTGTAATGTGTTTGGGATAATAAAATGGCACACCTGCATGTTATCGCACAAGCCATATTTGCCAATCATGGTCATCTGAGTATAACCCTCATCAAGTAATCTTACTGTTCCGACGAACGACGTCCATGTGGGATGGAAATCGTAGGGAGGAGTACTACTTAGAGTTGGAGTCGCCCTCCTCAATGGACGAATAGTTTAGGTAAACTGGGTCAATTTCACTACCCTGTCAAATAGCGCCCGAGTTTGGTCCACTTCTCTGACTGTCAAATTGGAGTCTGCATTTTGAATTACCTCTCGTATGATTGTAAGGAGGCCGGAGCCAAGCAAACATGCCAACTTCCTCCTTAACTCTCTTCCTGATAGATGCGGGATACATGAGTCATATACAGTTGCTGCCAGTATCGATGCCGTTTCAACACGAGCCCTTGCAGAATTGACTATAACTGGTGTATCTTTCAACAAGGATGCAAGGGAACGAGCGAAGAAAACGTTGAGAACTGTGATGAATGAAGAGCAGTTAGTTTGATAGATGGAAGCTTTATGTAGAGCCTCCGACTTGCGCTTCGTATCAAGGTATCGGACAGACATTTTTCTGTCGTTCCAGGTCCTCAGTAGCAAGGAGTATTGCACGCCACGGTGAGTGTTAGATCACTCCATTAAATGGGTTCGATGACCTGGGCATCATCGAAACTTGTGAGATAATGGACCTCGCTAGCTACGACGACGATTCTCGGTCTTCCACCGAATCTCTCCGCTGTCTCGAGCATGCGAGGCGCCAGAAGTAAGCAAAGGAGGGACGTCGATAGGTTGTTCACTTGCAGCCTTTGAACGAAGATCCACAATCAGTTTTCGTCACGAGGATGCGGGGTCAAACGACTTACGATTCTTCCCAGCCATCATCAGTCGTCTTGTAGTTAGTTGTAGACACAGCTGCATTTGCAACGAGGAGATCCAGTCGACTGCCGTCCCTGAGAAAGTTGTCCACAAAAGCGATAACGGAAGAGAACTTCGAGAGGTCGAGCAGCTGAAGCTCCACTGTCTGACACTGGGTTTCCTCTCGGATCTCTGTTAACGTGATTAGCTCTTGCTCTGGCAGAACACAGAGGGTGAAACTTACTGAATGCAGCGGCAGCACCTTTCTCCTTGTTCCGGCAGGCAAGTATAAGCCGACCAGGATTCATCCTGGCAAAGTGTTTTGGTGCCTCAAAGCCGAGGCCGGTATTGGCGCCAACGACAATAACGGTCTGGGTCGAGAGATCGGTCGTAGAAACAGGTGGCACGCGAGTGTACTGGTCACCGATTATACCGAACATTGATTTCTTCATCGTGGCTTAGGACGTGAAGGACGTGAAGGATATACGAGGAGCGTGTTTGGTGTGGTGAGCGGGATTGAGAGTGGGAGATAGGTCACCAAAATCCTTTATATTCCAAAATTTCTTGGGCCCTATGGAAGCGAACAAGCGACTCTGACTAACTCTGGTGGGTGGCAGGACGCTGCGAAGATACCGCAGCATGGCTCGATTGTCGTATGCCTGCAGAATTCAGGTTCGGGTTCCTTCTTTGGGTCTTCCGGGATCAGACATCATTGAACTGCCGCAGGGGTGACGAATGGGTCGGCAACTTGAAGGAGGAGCGGAACACCTTTTCCACCGTGACTGCGAGGCTTGGGACTGACGGAATCGACTTTGACTCTCAAATGACGGGGCTTGATCGTTGAAATGTTGACAACGGACTTATCGCCAGGTACAGTGCTCCCGTCCTGTAGTGCAGATCATGCTGGCGGCCCCCGTAGAGTGCTTATTCATGGCACGAATGAGATCCAATTGCAATGGGTTCGCCGCAGACTTGGCATCATTACCTACGGGTGATCGTGCCCCGCAGCTTCCTCCGCCACGTCGAACGCTTACCGTCACTCAGCTACAGCCTCCTCAGCACCCTTCCTACAAGCCAAAGTTCATCATTCCGACAGACACTACAGCCTCTCCATCCTCGAATACCGAGCCTCACAGCCGTATTCTGGTTCAACGAGTCCTTCTACCCACCACCTCGAACCACTCAACCAATATCTCAACCGCCTCCTTGAATGGCTTGACATCACCGGGAGCAGCGCCATCCATTGGGGATCATGGCCTCCTCTCTTAGCTCTATTGACTCCAATTGCCAATTGAGCTCCTATTTACATCTACCACCACACCTTCCCGCCATTCAACCGTTCCAATACCAGAAGACCGTCGAAATCTCCTTCGCTATCGTCGGTCCTGTCCTATCCAGCGATGTCTGCTGGCTCTTTGGAACAGGTAGGATTAGCTGCCAATCACTGCCGCGGCCTAAGTATTCGTCTTTCGCTTTCTGGACGGGTCCTGCTCCTACTTCGATAGGAGATTGGTATCAGCAACACCAGCAGGAAGTTCAGATGGCCGACAAAGCACAACACTACTATTTACCAGATTGCTCACAAAGTCGGAACACACTTAACCCGCGATCGGAAGTGGAGGCAGAATCTAATACTGCAGACCTCCGCATCATCGGTCTTCGATGCAGCGTGCAATGTGACGCATGTGACGGACTACAAACTCATTTTCCGATTAACTATCCTTGGTCAGTCAAATGATTTCACACCAGCATGGAGTAATACATTCATATTCATTGAGGACACTTCTGAGCATCTGCTGGATTCTCAAATAACGTTAAGATATAGATCTGGGGGCACATTGGCCCACCCCGCATCTGAATTGGGTGTCTCCAACGATAAACATCCGCGATGACAACCGTGGATTCCAATATCAATAGGGACCCAGGAGTTCATCTTCGTGGTATTTAAGGGCCACCTACGTTTTCGCAGCAAGTTATTCTTTAGTCACTTCCTTGATCAACATGTCTGCGTTTGAAACCGGGCTGTACACAATCAAGAGTCAAAGTCTCAAGCAGTTCGTTGGCGTATCTCAAACGTCTGTCGGAAACCTTCTCCCGATCGTCGCGGTCGAGTCCACGGCAGAGACACCGCAAGAGGTACGCTTGTTGTGTCATACGCCACATCGACATGCAGTTGGATTTGTTACCAGTGGTACATTGAAACATTCCCCAACAATCGGGTCTCCATCCGACTTCGAGACGGTGGATATGCAACCAGAGTCAACGACCTGCTCTGGGCGGCTAATGAGACGAAGCCCAATGAATGGTTCCTGGTCAATGCGAGGAGATACGGGAAGACCACATATGTGTAAGATCACAAATGCCTTTCTAACAGTAGCACTAGGCTAACAGGATGATAGAATCATAGGAGGGTCCGAATCGACATCCCAAGCATGGGCGTTGCCAACCATAGCTCCCACAAGGCAGATACGGTTCGAGGTTGCGGTATCTTTGCCTGTGGAGCCGCCTATACACCCAGAGAGCCAGCTATTTGACCTTGACCGCCTCGATTGATGTATGGTCTCCGTTCTATAGTTGTGTACCGATCTTCGACATAACACCATGGGACCTTCAAAAGTGGACTGAAATCAGTATTACGTGCTGGATTCAACCGACGGCGTACAAATGTAGGACATTGAAATGATATACCCTCACCATGAAGCTCCTATTTCGCTCACAGACGGAGAGCTTCGTGCTTCTCAAACTATCGAGGAATACCCGAGTTTGATAGTCATCGACAAACGCGATAATCATCTTTGCTTGTCTCCGCCTTGCTCCGACTCACCCAACGTTTTGTTTGCGATGCCACAGATAGAAAGCGCTCATTACAGTATCAAAAGCCAGCTAATTGACCGTTTTGTTGGAGCTGTAGGGCAGGTAGTAAATACCCTCACGCCCATAGAGACCTCGGGTTCCGATGCAGAGCCTTCACAGGTTGTTGAACGCTTCGTCTAGACGGTTTTCCTCTACAGCTTACTGGTATCGTCCAATTGAACGTCACCGTGGTATATTGNAAAAAAAGCCAAATGGGAAGGTGTACATTACACACCAGAACGCGTACGCTACAAGTGTCAACTGACATCTGTGGGTGGTCACTGCGAACGAAACGTCTGTTCCGCCAGAATGGTATTTCACTGAAGCACCGTTCACCCAAATCCCCTGTATGTCTTGAGGGCCGACATAGCCCTGATCATTTACGTTTCAGTATCCAAGCGGCCTTCGAAAACGATCTTCCTTACGCTTGGACGCTCCCGACGAATGAGGGCTCACAGAACGGCACCACAGGACAAATCCGCCTCGAACCCGCATACTCTCTGCCCGTTTTTCCATGTTCCCAGCGATACGCCCACAAACTCAAATATTCGACCTTGACCGCCTGGATTGACTCCGCCATTCGAGGTAATCATTGGTCATAAAGAACGAGAACCATCATCAGTTCAGAGGGACAATGTCAGACGATAGTACGTACTCATGACTCCCGATAATTCTATGTAGAGATGGCAGTAGGGGACCAATGAACCTTGATACGAATGAAATAACAGAGGGGGAATTGGGGAAAAGAGGAGGTAGCATAGAGGAGTGGACCGAACGAGGGAACAAGTCCGTGTCGTCATGTGAGTGGATTTTCGAGGCCTTCTCATGAAAGCATACCACGGCAAGAGAATGGGAAGCCCGTAGAGTAGAAAATTCGGCTGGGCAAGGTGGAAGTGAGTGAGCGTGAATTCTATGTGTAAATCGAATGGATAGTATCGCCATAGCCATCCAGGGGAAAAGAGGAAATACATACAAAGTATCGTCCCTCGCTTCCAAAAGAGTCTGAAAGTCATTCGACTCCAGCCTTTGCAACGAGCCTGACCGCATCGCACTGTACCGATTCACCACAATCCTACCACCACCTGCCGACTGCGGTAGGTCTTGAATTGAATCTCTGGAAATCGGACGAGCAGCATACCGTCGAGATAGTAGAAAGCCTAAGAAAATTACAGATGCAGATAAAGCCCGAGTTCGGTTCAATACGTTTCGCCGCTGTAGCTCGGGCTTGATTGGGTGCACAAGAGTCGTCTTGGTGCTGCTCCCTCTAGTTCTTCCAAATCAGGTCCGTACAGACGCGGCAGAACTCTGTGAGGGGGGGCTTGCTTGTCTCACTTGATGCTGGTTGCCTCATTCCCAAAGTAAATCTTACGACACATGTGGCTGCAAAAAGTATGATCACTCACCTGAGAGCCGGTCCGAAGGGCGACCAATCCCTCACATTAGCCTCGTTCTCATTCTCCTTTTCCCCATCCTCTCTTTCCTCAATATCCACTCTCCCCAATTCCGCAGTTATTCTATCCACCGTTCCCATTAATCTTCATCTCCAATGGGCCGAACTCCTCAATCCTGCTTCGACCCCTTAATCGTGACCCAATCGAATCTCGAACACGCTTCCGAGGGCGTCATGAGCCGCTCTATTTCAGTGTGTTCTTTTTTTTTTTAGTTGTATGCGCTTTTTTTYCATCTACTTGTGGAGCATAGTTATCGGAGTCGGGGAGGAGAGGAGAGGTACACAAAGAAAAGGTTCAGTGTAGCACGCGATACCTGACAGTCGTGGGAATTCGGAGGTGGTGCCGAAGTTCTCGGCAGACTCACCATTATACAGGATCTACAAGTTACACGGTCTACTAAAGGTTATTTGTTGTGCTCTTCTACCCCTGTCTAATTTCACTTCTCTCAATCTCCTACTTAGTGCTGCTCTGATCCCCTTTCTCAGATCCTCTGACCACATACGATCATATTCTGCGTTGCTCCTTCCCCTCCGCCAAAGACGGTGCTCTTTCTAATTCCATCCAACTCGCGCTGAGTCGTCTTTCGTCCAATCGTCTTCCAGTCCCGAGCGACTCGGAGGAAACACAAAGGGCAACGGAATGCAAACTTCAGCGATCACTCAGACGTCTGAGGCTATTCAGATTACCGAGGCCAAGCTGAATGAGGCGGACCTAGAGGGGAAGTGCCTAGAGGATTCGGCCATCCGACTCGGATTCCGCGCTCTGACTATTCCTGCCGTCTTTATATATCTGCTGTAATCAGCATAGCTTCTCATGTTCCGCGCCCATGCCCCTTACCCAAAGCAACGCTTGAAGTTCGTCAAATGAAAAACCGACACTCGGAGTGTGATACAAGGTGGTGAATGAATGGAGCAAGGAGCAAGCCTTTAAGCACAGTACAAGTGAGCAGACTATACCCCGAGGTAGACTCCCGTTGAACTTGACCTGGTACTCATTCTGCTCGCGAGTAGGCGGCATCAGAGATCAACGAAATGTTGCATTTTCGCGCCTTCCTGGCAACTCCTCTGGCAGACGGTTCGAAATTTGTCGCTTCGGGCTTTGTTTGGCTTGACAGCGTGTGACCACTTGATTTTAGGTTCACCCGTGACTACTGCCATGAGGCAAAGACGCGCTCAGTCCAACGGACTGAAGTCCAGATCGCCAAGAGACCCAGATGCTTCAGGACGAGGGATGTTTTTCATACTCGATGCAGGTAAAAGGAGCCTAATTTCACGACGCCAGAGGTATGACTAACACGCCAAACCTGGGAGAGAATAGGTGCCCATCCCCAAGATCTTTTGCAAGCTGTCACTAGTGTCTGAGGTCTTGAGTGGGTTGACATAGCTGAGAATAATCTGGACTTTTTCATTCCTGTTGAGTGCAAAGCTAAGGCGATCTAAGCGTCAGGGAAGGCTACCTCTCGTAGAATTCTTCACACTCTTCTCTCTGCCGAAGTCGGCGTGTTCGAAGCAAGCTGTGTCCGCTTATCCCGATTTGAGGTTCTGGCCTGCGACAAGGTCGGAATTTGAAGTGGTAACCGCTGTCGCGCACATCCAGTAATCCACTTCACGACACTATCGCTAAAGGGCCTACAGTCAGATTTGGAAACTACACCTGCTAATCATTGAATTGGTGGAGCAAATTGACATGCTGACTCCTCAATCTCCGTTCAAGACCTCATACGATGGGCTGTCCTTTGCGGTGAAGGAATCATGCAACCGACTCCCTCGCTTCCTCGCCTATCTCGGCGCACAATCGCCCTTCCTACGGTGCTTCCATTGCCGCTGAATCTTAATTTTGAGCACGGAGCAACGTTGAACCGAAGGGTCTAATGAGGCGCGTATTGATAAACAACTTTGCTTCAGCCAAATTGCTCGCTCTCCACTGGCATTCGTGTCACCTCACCTCCCTTACCCTCCGTCAACTATCCCCTCGTCCTTATCGTGTCATCTTCCTAACTCTGCCATGACTACACCTATTCCTGCAATCATCTCCGGTGTGAGTCAGTTTCCTAGCTTTCGGGTCGTCTGTTACAGGATAAAGAATTGTGTCGTGACTGAAATGATTATGGATTCCTGGCTAGTAGTACTCGAGCGGTACGTTTATTTTTTAAAGCCTTGTAATCAAAGCGATGAGACACTTTCACTTACAATCATGGTCTACTAGCCGCAAGCTTAACCTTGATTGTAAGCAAGGGATCCTACATGCTTTACTGCACTTGTTCACCATGTCATGCGTGTAAATCTAAAGGTCTGGGAGTACCTTCAAACCGTCGATATTGAGGCGAGTTGCACTCAAGATCATACACATATCGAGAGCCTCACCAGTATTTCACCTCTCTGAAACAATGAATACAGGCCAGGGTGATATGGTCCGCAGACTGGGGTGTCGTCAAGTGCCTTTTCCTCCTCAATCGCTACCTTCCCTTTATGTTCATGCCTCTCCCCGTGCTATGTAAGTGCGGCAGCCTCGAGGTGGCTCCATTTGCAGTAGACTAATTTTTTTTTCGCGTCTAGACGACAATTCGCAGCATTTCTCTCCAACAGTGAGTGCATTGCATCCTTCTTCCCTCCCAGGAAAGTGGACCCCTGACTGCGNTTTTTTTTTTTTTTGAATACCTAGGTTTGCAAGATGGCTCATAGAATTGGGGCAGGTCTGTAGCCAAATCTCTGCTTCGACTAGGAAGGCTAAAAATGTATACCCAGTTACTATACCGTCGTTCATGGCCATTGCTGAAGGTGATAACACTGTTTGCGTAACGCTCTCCCCCGCTGATCCTTTCGAAATAGCTTTCATGTACATCCGAACATACGCTCTTTCGTACAAGAGCAGACATTTCACCATCTTCTTGTGTATCAATGCCCTAGTGAGTATATTCAATATACCCTGAATCGGCTTGTCATCTGGTACCGCCAGTGCTTAATGAGTTGATCGGTACGAATAGACGATCCCTATTGCGTTCGGGTGTTATCAGGCGCATATTAGTCGAGGTGAATGTACGTTAAGCATACCTCTGTTTTATCTTTCTAAAGCCAAAGGAACTGATCAGGCGAGTTCATTTTCAATTTCCAGATATTCCAACACCAGGAATGCCAACCGGCTCCTGCGTATTCATCGATCATGGGCACACATTCGTGATAATCAGCGCAGCTCTCCTCGTGTATAACGGTGTTTGTGAGTTGACTCTCCTTTCTCTCCTTCTGCATTGTTGGACTGACTACATGTCCGATCCTCCCCACACCCAATATGAATAGTAACCGCGGCTCTTTGCATATGGTTTGGGTTCCGGCATTACTGGATCTCAAGAGAGAATCGGATGGTTCAGATTATTTATCGTGACGGCGTATTTTACCTGGTTGCCATCGCGTGTGAGTAGCTCTATCCTCCAATGTCGTCATCTCGCTCTGACTTCTATCATCCGTACATGCTCAGTGCTGTCTTTGTTAAATGGAGTCGTACTCCCCGTTGCCGCTGTACGTCTCCATCCCGTTAATGAAACGCACCCATCCATGCTTACTTTGCCTCGCCATGGCATTTTAAACTTCAGCATGAGCTTTCACACATGACAGCCATGTACGTCGCCTCTGCCGACTCTCATCTATGATTTCATGCAGCTTATGCGAAGCTATCGTGATCACTACAGCCCTCAAGCCGCACTCCATACTGTCCTCGCATCCCGAATGATCCTCCATCTTCGGTGCGAGTCCAGAGAAAGAATGGGACTCACGACGATGGCCGCGAGCTGCATCGACCAGGCATTCCCTGATGGTCTCGAGTTCAATCACTCTTTTACTGAAGAACCAGAGTGTCAGCGGCAGCTTGAACTTGACGGCGACGGCGACCAAGTCGAGACTCGGGAATTGAAAATGCCGTAGACCTCCACAGAGGCTAGCACCCCGGTCTTGATTATCCCCGGGATTCACCAATACGTCCGGAATGTTAATACATTAATTTTAATCTAGTTGCTGATTTAGGAGGCCGGTACTTTAGACATCCGGGACTTCTTAGCGTAGTTGAAAATGAATAATACGAGATAAACAAGGAGTCAATCGCTCGCCTCATAGCACCATTGTATTCGAGCTTGCACTCGGCGCTGAAGCCGTTCTTGGGATAACAGCAGAGCTGAGGCCTTCTCAACACTCTATCGTACGATTGCAGCATCAGGTCAACTCTCTAATCCCTCGAGAGACACGAAAGCGCGGTCTGAGCCTCTATCTTGAGTAATCCGCGCGCTGCTCATCGTGATGGATTGAATCTGTCGAAGTCAGACCGTAGATGCTAGGTAGTAATCACACGAGATCCCAGTAAGGAGGCTGGGGATTTCGACTCGGTCACTGTACCCCCTGTGAATAAATGGCAGCATGAAGGGGACGCGCAGGCAAAACTTGACCTTTGCGAACGCTGATAATCTCGAAGGCATCTTTCTTCTCGTGGCTGACCGGGCTTGAGATATTGCCTGCCAGTGGGAACCATCAGACAAAGTTGCTTCCCAATTGAAAACATGATATACAGATGTTCGGCCCCTCCTCGGACAAGAACTCCTAGCGAATGACTCGGAGTTATTCGTTGATCACCCGTGCTGACATGGCTTGTATCGGGAACAAGAAGCAAACTAGAGAACCTGTGGCGAGTCATGATCATCCCCAGAAGCACATACGTCATTTTTGAACAGAGCAGGCGAGACCTGGCAAGTAAGGATAGATTGGGGTAGACCTTCTCTCAGTCGTTGAAATGCTGGAATGGTATCGACGTTGTATGAACCGTCATCTTGGTGATGTAACGTGAACCTGGTGACGCGTCGTCAGAAGGCGAATACGTCTGCATTACTTTAGCAAACACCCAAACAATGATGGACTCGCATTGATTAGGAAGAATTGGAAGAGAAGCAATTGCTTCGTAGCCATGATGGATATTTCTGAGACGTCATCAGCACAAGTTTAGTGTGATGGTACTGGCTCATTCCATGCTTTTGGGAATGCTTGTGCGGCATGATCTACCGAAGATGGCCTAGCACCAACTTCCTTGAAGATTCGACGGTGTTGTGGGATTCGAAGCACAATCCTTGCGCTGGATATCCTATTTCAAGGAGGAGGGAGGAACGGGCTTTGTACAAACGCTTACTACTCACACTTGTTGAAATGGATCCCCATAGTATGGAGCACCGGCTCATCGTACAGGCTCGAGCGTTGTATGCAAATTACACAATGACCATGGTTGAAGTTGGTAGGTCGCTTGAAACCTATGTCATGACAAGAGTAGCTTACTCTTTACCGCCACCTGTTTTACACCGACTCTAAATATCTGTGTCCACCACACCAGGAATCCACGTATTCATGGCATTCTATGGCCTCTCCATGTTTCTCGAAACACCAGAGCATCTTAGAAAGGGCAGGAAGAGATACATAGCGGCCAGCTTTGCTATAACGTGTCTTTCTACCCTTATCGCCTCCCTTGACACAGCCGATTACTTTCAGCTGCTCTTCCAGTCAACCTCACCCTCTCATTGGCGAGAACTACGAATAGAAAACTCCCAAAACTGGAAGCGATTGCTCAGCGACACTCTTTTGGGAATTCTCGTCTGGATAGGAGATGCGCTACTTGTGAGCGTGTATCATCACGATATCGAAGCTTATCACGCATTGATATTCCATAGGTGTATCGCTGCTACGTAATCTGCGTGGATTACCGGTGGATATCAATTATACCTGGAATCACCAGTTTATGCGCGCTAGGTGGGTCGTGCTTCCCAGATAGGAGTTCGGATTCTATTAATCAACCACTCCATACAAACCAACAGTCCTCACCTTGCTTGCGGCCCACCAGAGCACTAGCGCTGTGCAAGCGTACGCAAGCGCCTACGTTTTGCTGATCGTTTTGACCAACGTTCTTGTCACGAGTATCATCACCTTGCACTTGTTTCGCGCACGTCGAACCTTATCGAAGCTCCTCCCATCAAGGGATATGCGCCTTTATACTGGGGCCGCGGCCATTTTAATTGAGACTGCTCTTCCGCTGAGCGTTTTCGGAATCATCGCAGCTGCATTAACATTGACGATGATCTTGGATTCTTCTGCGTTCTCGTCTGAAGGACAACTGGTTTCCCAGTACTTATTCTTCGGCCTGTTTTGGTCGTTCTGCGTGAGCTCAACTCTCCCAGTATTTGAGCGAATTCTATACTAAGTACTTGTCTCCAGAACCTCTCACCCCATATGATCATCTTCCGTGTCACTACCGGCCGCTCATTCACCAAGTTGCCCTCCGCCAAGGACGGTCTTACTTCCAATCCCATTCAATTCGCCCAAACCGCTGAATCGTCTCTCCTCCAATCATCTTCGTTCAATCGTGAGCTCGGCATGAACCCAGAACTCGACGTTGAACGACTCGAAGCAGACACAACCAGTGACGGAACTCAGATCTCAACGACCGCCCACACAGCACAAGAAGCTACTCAGATCACCGAAGGCAAGCTAGATGAATCGAACGTAGAGAAGAAGTAGGCGATCTAGGTACTCAGTTTGTTCCCCGGCCAGTTTCTTTTCGGTGCAGCATTGTGCGTGCGTAGTGGGTAGAAAATACAAATGTGAAGGCTACTGTAATTTAACCATCTTGTCAACTTCACTTCTCATTGACAGGGTGATATTAAGCCTTATGTCGTAAAGCACTTTAGGTACGAGATCAGCAATATAGAGTATTTCAATCCTGATCTGAAAATCGTCCACTCTTCTCTGTTATGAGCTATCGTGCAGTTCGCTTACCTCACCCCTCCACGCTTGCAGGACCCTTGCTTTCCCTTCGAGGACGGATTTTCTCTTGGGGACTGTCCTCAAAGATCCGCAGAATAGTATCTCGTCCGATTTTGAGCCGAATTATTGAGAGTCCGAGCTTCCGCACGCTCCATGGACAAGTACATATGCTTTAGGGTAGAGTCAATTTTCCGCCGAAGCTTACCTTAGTCTCTTCGTTCCCTTCCACCCTGAGTCTTCTCGTGCTCTTTTCTTCTAATTAAAATTTGTCTCGCTTTGCGTTGATCTACTTGCTCATTTACACACCAGAACTTTGCTTGTAATGACATAACTACATCCCATTTAAGTCCCTCAAATCTATCTGTTCCCTCAGCTCCTTCACAATGATTTGGATTTTAAGTCAAATCCCACGTCCACCCGGGTTTGTTCTCGCAGAGTTGACAGCCTCGGGGAAGGAGGTGAGTGCGATGTACTAGTATGCAGAGCGCCATGAGCGAACAATCGATCTCGGAGTCCCGACGTAGATTGTCGTGACGCAGTCGATGTTTATTGTCTACCCGTACTGGATAGCTGTGTATTCCACTCGAGAACCGTGAGTATAGCATCAGGGCAGGGATGCATATTACTGTCACGAAAGCTAAGATCGTCCAAAGAGCAGTAGATGTGATATGAAGGCGTGAAGGTACCAGATTAGGAGCACATACTATAAGTAAGAAGGCATAGTATCCTCGGTGGTGACTCCGAGACGACGATTGTCCATATGCACTACACAGGAGGTAAAGCGGAAGATATATGGATCAAAAAAGATTGTTGGAATATCAGCATCTACACGTCATCAGCTTCGAGTACGGCTTCATATTCTGGCATTAGCAAAGTTCAATTTACTTACAACCAAGGAGAGGGGCAAGGAAGAAGAAGAGCGGGACGAACTTGTAGGGGATGAACAGTCAGACGACCAATCAGAGAAACCGTGGGGAGTGGCTAGGGATCAGACAAGTCAGACTGCAGGGCGTTCTTCATCTTCATCCAAGTCGTCTTCTGGGAGTATCCTTAAAGACCACTCCTGGAAGAATGCGATTCGAAGAACATGCGAGGAGGCATAGAAGAGAGATGACAGTTGAGCGTGATAGAGGCGACTGAGCAGACGGACTATGTGTAAATCAAACAGGTAGATGGTAAGTCAGGATGCTCAGAGCAATCGAACAAGGAATACGCACACAGCATGATTCGTTGGCCCCAATAAAGCCTGAAAATCTTTCGAGTTGAGCCTTCCCAGTGAGCCCAAGCGCACCGCCCTATCCAGATTCTCCGGTCCTACCGTCACCGTTGAAAGTCAAGGCTCCGTTTCTCTCCGCTTCTCCGAGCCTCCGTTGATAAGTGTACGCGTCACTCGCCATTCCTCGAGCCAGTCGCTCAATTTGAAAAGCTGGTTGTGATGGAATGGTTTGTGCCTATGGATTGTGCCTTAAGTTTCGGCAAAGAGTTGAGCGGCGGTGAAGATGGGCTTGAAGAGGAGGAGGGAAAGTGAGCTGATGAGGAGATGCGTCAGCGTTTGGGGGTAGGAGAGTCAGCAGGTGTGAATGGGAGCTCGAGCTCGACTTCCTGCCATTTAGATTTTGACTGGACTCGGTGCGCATAGAGTCGTCAGAGTGCGGAAACGCGTCGAGAATTAGGAAGGGGGACCTTTGAGCGGACTTGACTCGGTCAACTCTGCTTGCTTTATGAGACGTTAGCTCCTCTGCGAAACGCTTTTCCTGCGGGTTGGCCTCGTTCTCCCCTCGCCTCTGCCCATTCACTTTTCTCCTCATTGTCTCTCCCACATTCCAGAAGTCTCATCTAGCGTTCCCACCCAGTCCTCATCCACACAGGGCCCAACGGCCCCGGCTCTTCCCAATCTTCTCCTAGTCGAATATCAGGCACGCCCCTGAGAGCTTCGTGATCCGTTCCATCTGCTTTCCGTCTTTTAGTTGCGCGNCTGTGGCCTTCNTTTTTGAATGGAACATTTCTTTCGGTGGGAAGAATTAGGCAGAGGAGGGAAGAACGCAAAGATATCGCAGGCAAAAAGAGATAATGAGAGTCGTGGAAATTCTGCATGGTGTCGAAGTTCTCGGCCTCGGCAAATCGACATCAACGAGATGATCCAAGCCATCCATCTTGTTGCGCCATTCACGGCTCTTCAAGTCTGCGGTCGACATCGTCGTTTATCACAGTCCACGCATCTGCGGGTCAAGGCACTCTTTACCACCATCAGATTCTCCGCAACGACTCAGAAACTAGTCGAGGATCGGTGCCAGTGATAATGATGCTGTTCGATGAACTGGTCTGTAACATACATTCTTTTCGCTTTGTATGTACATTAACGTAATACATTCACCCTAGTTGTCCCTGCCCCCTGCGCTGTGCTCTGATCACCCATCTCTTATCCTCCTTTGTTGGCATGATCGTTCATATCGTTGCCTCAGGTTTCTCAATTGCGATCCATGACGTCTCACCTCTCCAAAAGCCTGCCAACATTGACAGTACTGTATCTCATTGTTTCATGATAGTGCTCAGAAAGCGAGCATTGCAACGGAC